>JAODAL010025382.1:0-58732 GCA_025379985.1 Phyllomedusa bahiana
ATCTCTATCTATTCATATCTATCTTCTCATTCTATCTATTATTATCTATCTATTATCTTCTTCTATTTGTATCTGTCTATTCATTCTATCTATCTACTATTATTATCCAACTATCTGTCTATTCAATCTATTATCATCTATTTATTTATCTGTCTATCATTTTATTATCTCCTATCCTCATCTATCTATATATCTATACATTCTATCTTCTATATCTATCTATCTCATATCTATCTATCTCATATCGATCAATCTCATATCTATCTATCTGTCTATCTATCTCATATCTATCTATCTATCTATCTGTCTATCTCATATCTATCTATATAACTTTGTGTCCACAACTGATGCCAGTTGTGGTCGAAATTGGAGGTATTACTGGCGCTTTTTGGGTAAAAAATCTCCTTCCCTGAGGTTATCAGGAAGGAACACGAATTCTCATATATAGTTAGAGAATTTATTATAAAAAACAAGGTTAACAATACAAACTAATAAAACAAGACCTCTACGCGTTTCACCCGCATCATCGCGAGCTTCCTCAGGAGTTAGAACACACTCAACATTCTACATGATTCAAATAGTCTTTACAAAAGCCCACCCTTTCATTAATTAGCCAATCTCCTGTTGGTTATAAACATTCCACACAAGCGAATGTTAGTGCATTAAGATCCCGTTCCTTTGTCTCTTTAAAACTCGTTATTATATAAATTGTACACAAATACTTAACTCATAAAAACACTTAAATATATATATAAAACACAAAACTGTATGTTTCATACCTATATCTCAAATCGTACGCACTCCCTGGAGTTCTTCTCCTTGCAGTTTGCTGTTAGAGCGATCCGCCCGCGGTCGGAAACGGAAGTCCGCGTCATAGACCGGGCATCCTAGATTCCCCGTCAGTGTTCAGATACAAACTGCGCATACTCTATGCCAGTCCTCCGTCCGCAAATGGGGAAGGCAAGTTTCTATTACTCTATGCAGATATAATAACTCCTGGTATAAATAAAAATGATAATAATAATTTTCTATTTGGGCTATCTTCCTATAAACCTAAAAATCGCTCTTCCTATTTTAAAATCATTTCTATAAGACCTCATATTTAAAATCATAGTGGACCTCTATATACCTATACACTGTTACTGGATACACTCCTGCGCTTCATTTAAGCCAGCAGGATTCAAAGTGTTGAGTTTGAAAATCCAGTACATTTCTTTGTTTATAAGAGTTTGAAGTCTGTCTGTGCATTCTTCAGGTATAAAATCTATAGGCTGCACTTTTAAATTGTAATCCTCATTGGGGTGCTCATCCAGAATGTGCCTGGGAAGACTATACAATTTATTCTTCTTTTTAATACTGAAACGATGGTTATTCATTCTTTGGGAGAGCTTGGTCGAGGTTCTCCCAACATATTGTTTCTGGCAGCTACAAGTGATCAGATAAACTACAAAGCATGAGAAGGTAGATTCTAATAATTTCATACGGTTTGATAGCAATCACTATGGAAAGTGGACAAGAAACGTGCCTTTTGGTCAGTTTCGACGTATTCGAAAAAATTGTACCTCCGATGAAGTCTTTCAAGAACAAGCAAAAATTCTTACCGATAGGTTCAGGGACAAAGGATACCCGTATTCTTTGGTAGAGGAGGCTAAAAACAGAGCTTTTGAGAAAACACAAAAAGAATATGTTCTCTCCAAAAAAACAGAGAGTGATGGAGAAGCTTTTAAGAGTAATTTTATAACAGCGTATTCCTCTCAACATGCAGAGGTACACTCTATATTAGATAAACATTGGGGAATTTTGCTCCTAGACCCCATTTTAAAAACTCAAGTTCCTGAAAGACCGAGAATTACATATAGAAGAGCTAATACTATAAAGAACATAGTGGCTCCATCGAGACAGAGGAATAGTAAAAAATCAGTAGAAAAGAAAGGTACTTCAGAGGGTGTTAAAAGCTGCAGGTTTCCAACATGTAAATGTTGCAGGATGCTACAAGAAGGTACTGAATTCTCGTCCACATCTACAAAAGAAAAATTTAAGATCAGATTCGATTTAGATTGTAGATCATGCTTTGTAGTTTATCTGATCACTTGTAGCTGCCAGAAACAATATGTTGGGAGAACCTCGACCAAGCTCTCCCAAAGAATGAATAACCATCGTTTCAGTATTAAAAAGAAGAATAAATTGTATAGTCTTCCCAGGCACATTCTGGATGAGCACCCCAATGAGGATTACAATTTAAAAGTGCAGCCTATAGATTTTATACCTGAAGAATGCACAGACAGACTTCAAACTCTTATAAACAAAGAAATGTACTGGATTTTCAAACTCAACACTTTGAATCCTGCTGGCTTAAATGAAGCGCAGGAGTGTATCCAGTAACAGTGTATAGGTATATAGAGGTCCACTATGATTTTAAATATTAGGTCTTATAGAAATGATTTTAAAATAGGAAGAGCGATTTTTAGGTTTTTAGGTTTATAGGAAGATAGCCCAAATAGAAAATTATTATTATCATTTTTATTTATACCAGGAGTTATTATATCTGCATAGAGTAATAGAAACTTGCCTTCCCCATTTGCGGACGGAGGACTGGCATAGAGTATGCGCAGTTTGTATCTGAGCACTGACGGGGAATCTAGGATGCCCGGTCTATGACGCGGACTTCCGGTTCCGATGGCGGGCGGATTGCTCTAACAGCAAACTGCAAGGAGAAGGACTACAGGGAGTGCGTACGATTTGAGATATAGGTATGAAACATATAGTTTTGTGTTTTATATATATATTTAAGTGTTTTTATGAGTATTTGTGTACAATTTATATAATAACGAGTTTTAAAGAGACAAAGGAACGGGATCTTAATGCACTAGCATTCGTTTGTGTGGAATGTTTATAAACAACAGGAGATTGGCTAATTAATGAAAGGGTGGGCTTTTGTAAAGACTATTTGAATCATGTAGAATGTTGAGTGTGTTCTAACTCCTGAGGAAGCTCGCGATGATGCGGGTGAAACGCGTAAAGGTCTTGTTTTATTAGTTTGTATTGTTAACCTTGTTTTTTATAATAAATTCTCTAACTATATATGAGAATTCGTGTTCCTTCCTGATAACCTCAGGGAAGGAGATTTTTAACCCAAAAAGCGCCAGTAATACCTCCAATTTCGTCCACAACTGGCATCAGTTGTGGATACAAAGTTATATAATTCCTCCTGCTCCTGAGTGTGGGGTGCAAGAGTAGTTCAGTGGAGACACCGGCAGCTGACGACGGGATTTTACAACAAATCTGATATATGTGTTGTACCATACCTAGTACAACCTGTCCAGGTGAGCATGTGTCTATAGACTGAATTTGAACTGTGAAATAACTTACTACACTATATCCGGGCGCCTGTTTGTCCCCCTACCCCTCTTGTCTTTCTCTTCTTCTGTCCTGAGCGGAGGTACAAGAGGAAAGCAAGAGAGCACACCTATTGGTCGTATATATATCTATCTATGTCATATCTATCTATTTATCTATCTATCTATCTCATATTTATCTCATATCTATCTATCTATCTATCTATCTATCTATCTATCTATCTATCTATCTATATCATATCTATCTCATATCTATCTATCTCATATCTATCTATCTATCTAATATCTATCTATCTATCTATCTATCTATATCATATCTATCTCATATCTATCTATCTCATATCTATCTATCTATTTCATATCTATCTATCTATCTATCTATCTATCTATCTATCTATCTATCTCATATCTCTTTATCTGTCTATCTCAAATCTATCTATCTATCTCATATGTATCCAATATTTATCTATCTATCTATCAAATTTTCTTTATCTATCTATCTCTTTATCTATTTATTTTGTCTAAATTTCAAATCTCAAAATTCTATCTATTTTCATATCAAATCCTTTTTTAATCTTTTCTCATATCTTCTATCTCTCTATTTCTATCTTTTCTATGAAATTCTTTAGGAAACTTTATCTATATTATCTATCAATGTATCTATCTTTTATCTCAAAATTCTATTGTTTTATTTTCATATCTATCAATCTATCTTTTTTCAATCTATTATCTATCTCTTTTAAACTATCTATCTATCTCATATCTATTATCTATCATCTTTTCTATTTATCTCATATCTATCGGGTCTATCTCATATTTTTATCAAATTCAATCTACTTTTTCTATTATCTTTTCCATCTATTATCATCTATCTATTCTATCTTTCTATTCAAAATTACCCTTCCCTATCTAGCTCAAAATCTACTTTCTATCTATCTCATATTACCCTATCTATTATTATTATCTATCTATCTATCTCTTAATTTTAACTGTCTATTCTTTATCAAATTATCTATTATTTATCTATTCTCAAAATCTATTTATTCTTTCTTCTATCTATCTATCAAATCAAATCTACCCTATCTCATTTTAATCTATTATCTATCAAACTCATATTTTATCTATTACTCATATCTATCTATCTATCTATCTATTTTATCTATTCATATCTATTTAAATCTGTCTATCTCATATCTTCGGGTCTATCTATTTTATCTATTATCTATTATCTATTATCTATCTATCTATCTATCTATCTATCTATCTTATATCTTCTATGTTTTCATCTCATTTTCTATCTATCTACCCTTTTCATATCTTTCATCTATCTTTTTTATCTTTTATCTATTATCTATCTATCTATCTATCTATCTTAAAATTTTTTAAGTATCAAATTCAAATCTATCTATCTATCTATTCTTTATAAAATTCTATCTATCTTTCTATTTATTTTTTTTCATCTATCTATTTATCATTATTATCTATCTCTTTATCTATCTTTTTTCATATTATTTATCTGTTTTTCCCATATCTATCTGTCTATTCATTTTTATCCCTTATTATCTATCTATTATTATCTATATATCTTTTCTATCTATAATCTATCTACTACCCTATTATCTATCTATATCTATCTATCTCAAAATCTATCTATCTATCTATCTATCTATCTATTTATATTACCCTTCTCATATTATCTATCTTTTTGTTTTGTTCTTTCTTTCCCAAAAATTTAAAAAAAATATTTTTTGGGCAAACTAATGATTATACAAACAAGTGGAGTTTTTGGGGGAAAACGTGATTTTTGATCCCCTGGGGTTTCCCTCCCCTTATCCAGCGCAAATAATCAGGAACGTTTTCCCAAACCCTGACCCTTTGAGCCCGGCGCAGGGGAACTGTCAGCCAATTAAGGCAATTCCCCCAGTTTATAAATTTTAATGGCGCGGGAAGACAGCAGGGGTTTGGGTATAGTGCCCGGAGGCAAGAGGGAGGTTTTGTGACCTTACATAGTTCCCAATATCTACAGGAAGCAGCTCATAGTTCTATGACCATGCAATACGCGTAAGGCTATAGCGGTGTCTGTTAGATTTTATGCATGGGCCCCGGGAAATTTTCCCTTTGCTTGTTTGGGAAAAAACGGAACCTTTTTTATTTTATACTTTGAAAGGGTATTTTTAAAAGGGGGTTACCCGGGGGGCCGCAAAATCCCGTTTTTTTTCCCATATATTTCCCCTATTATTTTCCCGTTGTTTTTCCCAAAAAGGGGAGTGGGTTTGCTGGCAGCAAATTTACCTAAAATCTTGGGAAAGAGGGAAACTGCATATAAGCTTTTACGGAGAGTTTTGCCCCCACATATCTAGCCCAAAATAAATCAGGTTAGAAGCCATCTTTTCTTCCATATAACTGGGAAAACTATTTATTCCTATTTGTGCGCTCTTTCGTCTCTTTTTTTTTTTTTATCTATTATCTTTCTATCTATCAAACTATCTCATATCTATCGTTTTTATTCATATCTTCCCATCTTTTCTATCTATCTATCTTTTATATCTATCTATTCCCTATTATCAATCTATCTATCTTTCTTCATATTATCTATCTCTATCTATTATTTAAACTATCTATTATCTATCTATATCTATCTATCTATCTATCTATAAACTATTTTATCTATCTATCTCAATCCCATTTCTATCTCTATCTATCGTTCTATTTCATATCTTTTTTATCTATCTATCTATCTATCTATCTTTCTATCTATCTTTTCTATTTCTGAAAATTTTTATTTCTATCTATTATTATCTATTATCTATCTTCTAAACTATTTTATCTATATTTTATTTTTTTTCATATTATCTATCTCCATATCTATCTATCTTTATATCTATTTTTTTCTCTTTAAAATTTCCCTCTATCATCTATCTATCTATCTATTATCTATCTTTTCCCATATCTATTTATCTATTAAACTCTCTTTTCTATTTTATCCCCATCTATCTATCTTTCTCATATCCATCTATTTTATCTGTCTATATATTATCTATTTTATCTATCTATTATCTATCTAAACTTATCTCATATCTATCTATCTATCAATCCCCTATTATCTATCTATCTAAACTATTATCTATCTATTATCTATTTTATACATATCTACTTTCTATCCCCAAAACTATTATCTTTTCCCCCATTATCTATCTTTAAACTATCTATCTCATATTATCTATCTATCTATCTATCCCATTTTTTTTCTATCACTCATATTTATTTATTATCTATCTACCCATATCTTTTCTATCTATCTTTTTATTATTATCCCATCTATTTTATCATCTACTATCTAATCTATCTATCTATTTTTATCTATCCCTATTTTATTTTATCTTTAAAATCTATTCCTTTTTTATTAAACTTTTCTATCTATTTATCTGTCTCAAAAAAGTTTAGTTTGCACCCGGACCCAGTAAATTCTTTCTTGATTGCCCGTCCAGCCCCCCCGAGGGAAAATTTTTACTGCCCCCACTGGGAATGTTTTCCCCCCCCCTCTGGGCAAACAGACAGCATGAATAAAAAATTAAAGGAAAAGAATAAGGGGGGCTAACATTTAGCCGCATTGAGCAGCATCCAGGGCAAGCACAGTCAAGGGTTTTTTGGGTTTTGCCTGGTGGTCTGGGCAGTGGGGAAAGGTTTTTTTGTCTGGTGATCAAAATTGGAGTGAAGGTTGGGAGTTTAGCAGGCCTGGTATCTATGCAGTAAAAGGGTTTGTGTTAAAAAAACAGTAAAAATGGTGGTTTTAGGGCATTGAAGTGGTTAATGTCAGAATCCTTGGTGATTCTGAAAATAGTTATATTGTTAAAGATAGAATATCTGGTGTCCAAAAGGCACTTAAAAAGTATCCCTGGTGATCTGGGGAAGTGAAGAGATTAATGACACCTGGAGGTCTATTGCAGTAAAGGGGTTAATGCCAGTGTCATTCGGGTTCTAGTGGAGTGAAGAGATTAATGTAAGGATCCTGCTGATCTATTGCTGTGAAATCAATAATAAAGTGTGAGATTTGCTTTTGATGTTGCATATTGATGTTAGTTGTCAATTCTTATTGGCCTATGCATATGCACAACATAACTAATTTGGATACCGCACAAAGAGGTGTAGGGGTCTTTGGAAGCCTTACTAATATCACTTTAGATGTTGATCCTATCTTTTCATAATATATATATATATAGTATATATATACTATATATATTTATATATAATTATATATATATATTTTATATATCTATATATATCTTTTCTATCTGTTTTTTTCAAAATTTAATCATAACTTAAGTTATTAGATTTGGTTTTGTAGATGAGATGTCCAATCTTTTAAAAAACAAAAAATTCTATCTATCTATACCATATGTATCTATCTATCTCATATCTATCTATATCATATCTATCTATCTATCTATCTATCTATCTATCTATCTATCTCTTATCTATATATATCATATCTATCTATCTAATCTATCTATCTATCTATAATCTATCTTATCATTTTATCTATCTATTTTTATCTATCTATTAATTATTATTCTATCTATATATCTATCAATATCTATCTCATATCAATTATATCTATCTCGTATTCATCTCTATCTCATATCTATCTATTATCTATCTATTATTCCTATCGGATCTATCTCATGATTTATCTCATATACATTCACGGCCATTTATTAGGTCACCCTGTCGAACCCCGTCGTCAAACATTAATTTCTAATTCAGCCAATAACCATGGCGGCAACTCAGTGCATTTAGGCATGTAGACATGGTCAAGACAATCTCTGCAGTTCAAACCGAGCATCTGGTATGGGGAAGAACAGGTGTTTTGAGTGCCCTTGAACGTGGCATGGTTGTTGGTGCAGAAGGGCTGGTCTGAGTATTTCAGAAAACTCTGATCTCCTGGGATTTCACGCGACTACCATCTCTAGGAGTTTACAGAGAATGCTCGAAAAAGAAAAAAAACATCCAGTGAGCGGCAGTCCTGTGGGCGGTAAGGCCTTTGTTGATGCCAGAGGTCAATAAGAGAGATGGGCAGATGGTTCGAGCTGATAGAAAGGCAACAGTGACTCAAAATACCACCCGTTCAGTTTACAAACCAAGGTAGGCAGAAGAGCATCTCTGAAGCACAGTACGGCGTAACTTTGAGGGCAGATGGGTACAGCAGCAGAAGACCCACACGGTGCACTCTTTCAGGCTTAAGAACAGGAAAACTGAGGCTCCAATTTGCCTAAGCTATCGAAAAATTGGGAAGTAGAAGATTGGAAAAAACGTTTGCCTGGTCTGGATGAGTCTCGCATTTCTGCTGGATTGGATGGTAGGGTCAGAATTTGCGTCAACAACATGAAAGCATGGATTCATCCTGCTTGTATCCAACGTTCAGGCTGGTGGTGTGGTGTCATGGTGTGGGGTAATATTTCTTGGCACTGCTCTTTGGGCCCTTGTACATTGAGCATCGTGCAACACCTTGTGGAATTCTATGCACGAAAGAATTTTTGAGGCAGAGTTTGAAGGCAAAACGGGGGTCCAACCGCGTTCCTAGCATGTGTACCTCAATAAATGGCCGAGTGAGTTGTATATCTATCTATCTCCTTTCTATTATCTATTATCTCATATCTATCTATCTTCATATATATCTCGTTTTCTTATATCTATCTCATATCTATCTATCTATCTCATATCTATCTATCTATCTATCTATCTATCTCATAAATCTTTCTATCTATCTATCTCATTCTATCTATCTCTCTTATCTATATCGTATTCTCATATCTATCTCGTATCTCATATCTATCTATCTTATCATTTATCTATCTATCCATTATCCATCTATCATCTATCTATCTATCTATCTATCTATCTATCCTATCTATTTCATATCTATCTCATATCTATTATCTATTCTATCTTTCTTCTCTATCTATCTATCTTCATATCTATCTCATATTATTCTATCTATCTATTACTATCTTTCTATTATCTTTCTTATCTATCCTCTCATATTTCTTCTATCTATATATCTATCTATCTCATATCTATATATATCTCTCATTCTATCTCTTATCTAACTATTCATATCTATCTATCTATCTAATCTATCTCATATCTATCTCATATCTTTTATCTTATCTCTTATCTATCTATCTATCTTTCTATCTATCTATCTCATATCTATCTCCCCCATTTTTTTAAAATCTAACTCGTATCTCTTATCTATCTCATATCTATCTTATCCTCATATCTATCTATCTATCTATATATCTATTCTATCTATTCTATCTATCCGTATCCTCATTATCTATCTCTATCTATCTATCTATCTATTTATTATCTATCTCATGCTCTATCTCGTATATCTTATTTCTCATTATCTATCTATCTTTCTCATATCTATCTATCTATCTATCTATCTATCTATCTATCTAATCTTTTCATTTCGATCTTTCAATATTTATCTCATATATCTATATATCTATCTTATATCTATCTATCTATCTATCTATTATCTCATATCTATTCATATCTATCTGATCTATATTATCTATATCTATCTATCTCATCTCTATCTCATAATCTATCTTTTTCTATGCTCTTCATATCTATCTGTATCTCTTATCTATCTTATTATCTATCAATTATCTATCTATCTATCTAGCTATCTATCTCAATCGATCTATTCTTATTTATTCACTATATATCTATCTATCTATCTCATATCTATCTATCTCATATCTATCTATCTATCTATCTATCTATCTCATATCTATCTCGTATCTCATATCTATCTCGTATCTCATATCTATCTCGTATGTCATATCTATCTATCTCATCTCTATCTATCTATCTATCTATCTCATATCTATCTATCTATCTCATATCTATCTCATATCTATCTATCTTATTCTCTTATATCTATATATTATTCTTCTTTCTCATATTATTATCTATTATCTATCACATATCTTTCTACATATAAATCGATCTATCTATCTCGTATCTCATATCTATCTCCATATCTATCTATCTATCTATCTATCTATTCATATCTATCTATCTATCTATCTATTTCTATATCATTCGAGTCTATCTCAATATTTATTCAGATACACTTCACCGGCTTTTATTAGGTACACCTGTCTCCAACCCGCTCGTCAAACACTTAATTTCTAATCAGCCAAATCACATGGCGGCAACTCAGTGCATTTAGCATGTAGTCATGGTCAGGCAATCTCCATGCAGTTCAAAATCCGAGCATCAGTATGGGGAAGAAAGGTGATCTCGAGTGCCTTTTGAACGTTGGCATGGTTGTTGGTGCCCAGAAGGGCTGGTCTGGGTATTTTCAGAAACTGCTGATCTCCTGGGATTTTCACGCACAACCATCTCTAGGGTTTTACAGAGAATGGTCGAAAAAGAAAAAACATCCAGTGAGCGGCCAGTCCTGTGGGCGGGATTGCTTGTGATGCCAGAGGTCAAAGGAGAATGGGCAGATGGTTGAGCTGATAGAAAGGCGAACAGTGATCAAATAGCCACCCGTTTACAACCAAGGTAGACAGAAGAGCATCTCTGAACGCTCTGTAACGGCCACCTTTGAGGCGATGGGCTACGCAGCAGAAGACCACACGGGGTGCCACTCCTTCAGCTTAGAACAGGGAACACTCGAGGCTTACAATTTGCCAAAGTCATCGAAAATTGGACAGTAGAAGATTGGAAAAACGTTGCATGGTCTGATGAAGTCTCCGATTTCTGCGTGCGACATTCGGATGGGAGGTCAGATATTTGGCGGTCAACAAATGAAAGCATGGATTCATCTGCCTTGTATCAACGGTTCAGGCTTTGGTGGTCGGTGGGTGTTCATGGTGTGGGAATATTTTCTTGGCACTCTTTTGGGCCCCTTGGTAACAATTGAGCATCGTGGCAACACCTTGTGGAAATCTATGCCACAAAGGAATTGAGGCAGGTTCTGAAGGCAAAAGGGGGGTCCAACCCGGTTACTAGCATGTGTGAAAACCTAAAAAAGTGGGCGGGTGAGTGTATATCTATCTATCTAATATCCTTATCTTATCTATCATCTATCTATCTATCTATCTATCTATTTCTATCTATCTAATATCTATCTATCTATATCTATCTATCTCTCATATCTATCTGTATCTCATATCTATCTAATATCTATTCTATCTATCTTCATATTATTCTATCTTTTATCTTCTCATACTCGATCTATCTCATATTTATCTCATATCATCTATCTATCTATCTATGATCTCATATCTATCTTTTCTATCTATTCTCTATCTATCTATCTCATATCTATCTCATATCTATCTATCTATATCTATCTCATTATCTATCAATACTCTATATCTATCTCTAATCTATCTCTATTCTATTAATCTCATATTACTCGTATCTCATATTCTATTATCTAATCTATTATCTATCTTTCTAACTATTATCTATTCATATCGATCTGCGCTCATATTTATCTCATTTATATCTATCTATCTCATATCAATCCTTCTCATATCTATTATCTCATATCTATCTATCTATTATTATCTTCGTATCTATCTCATCTATCATCTATTCATATCTATTCGTATCTATATCTTTCGTATTCATATCTATCTATCTCCACTCTATCTATCTATATATCTCATATCTATCTAACTCATATATATCTATCTCATATCTATCTATCTATCTCTCTATCTATCTATCTATCTCATATCTATCTATCTTATTCTATCTATCTATCTATCTATCTATCTATTCATATCTTCTCTGTATTCTCATATTATCTCAATTATTATCTCTTATCTATCTATCTATCTATCTATCTATATTCTTCTATTATCTATCTATCTATCTCATATCTATCTATCTATCTATCTGCTATTCCGCTTTAATAGGATAGCCTCTATGGTATTTGGTATGCCGTCACATGGGCCTGGGTGCTGTTCCAGCATCTGAGCTCGTGTTGTACTGGCTTCCCTTTAGTAAGATGGCTGTCGGATCTTGTTAAGCGCTAGTGCGCATGCGCGGATGTTTCCCTTGAGTCAGAGTGTTCTCTTCATAATTACGAGTGTGTTTGCTTGCGGAATGCGTGTTGGTAAGTTTCATGGACGCCGTGCATAAGGAACCACGCAACGTGAGATGGTATCTGTTTTTATTTTACATACATTTACATTGTTTGTGATAGAGGAGTTTGGGATCCCCCCCATATCCTTTATGATTACCAATGTGCGGACTTGTCATTTTTGTATGTTTTTATTGTAGCTTGTCCAAAAATGTCTTAATAGTGTGGTTCACTTTCACGGTTTCTCATACATTGCCAACTCTCCGTTTTTGGCGGGGGGGGGTCCCGCTATTTGGGGTCCCCTCCCGCCCTCGCCGGGGGAGTTGCATTCCTCCCGCCGCATGCAGGCGGCGGGGTTCCTTTAAATTACCGCTCGGCGAAGAGTAGCGCTGGTGCGTACTCTTGCGCCGCGGGACCGCTCCTAAAGGCGGGTGCAGCGCCGCGCAGAGGCCGCTCACCCGCCGCGGTATTCACTGTGGGGGAGGAGGCAGGTGGGATCGCTCCCTCCGACTCCTCTCAGTATGTACGGCGCCGGCTGTTGTGTGCTCCGTACATAAGGTCAACGGCGCAGAGGGAAGTTGAGCTGCGGCTGCAGGGGAGTGACGAGCGGCGCTCTCACTTCCCCTGCGCGCTGAAGAGATCGGTCGGGAAGGGCGGGGACCACGCTTTGCTGGGAGCCTGTAGGTAGTGGATTTTTATTATTTAATTTTTATTAGTTTAGGGGGGCTCTACCTGGCTAACAGAGAGGGCAACTACGGAAGAAGGGGCACTACCTGGCAACAAGAGGGGGCACTACTGGCAACAAGGGGAAATCTACCTGGCAACAGAGGGGGCACTACTGGCAACAAGGGGGCACTACCTGGCTAACAGATGGGGGCATACTGGCAAAGAGGGGGACAATACCTGGCAAACAGAGGGACAATCCCTGGCAACAGTGGGGACATACCTGGCATAGAGGGGTGCACTACCTGTAACAGAAGGGGCACTACCTGGCTACAGAGGGGCATCTACTGGCTAACAGAAGGGGGCACTACCTGGCTAACGATGGGGTACTACCTGGCCAACAGAGGGGGCACTACTGACAACAGAGCGGGGCATTACCTGGCAAACGAGGGGATCTACTGGCAAACAGATGGGGCACTACCTGGCAAACAGATGGGGGCACTACTGGCAAACAGAGGGGACATCTACCTGCCAACAGAGGGGACATTACCTGGCAAAATGGGGGCATTACCTGGCAAACAGATGGGGCACCTACCTGGCAACAGCTGGGGGCACCTCTGGCTGACAATGGCGGACACACACTACCTGGCTGACAATGGGGGCACTACTGGCTGACAATCCTATGGGGGGGCACTCACTGGCTGACAATGGGGGCACCTACTGGTAACTATGGGGGGCAACCTACACAGGCTAACAAAGGGGGGCATCTGCTATTACCTGGCTACAAATTTGGCTTGCAACCTGGCTACGAGGGGGCATCTACTTGGGCTACTCAAAAGGGGCATCTACCGGGCCTGTTAGGGGCACTACCTGGTTTAAGGGGGGTACTACCCTGGCTATAAGGGCCATCTTCCTGGCTTTCTTCCAAAGCCGTTATGCAGTAAGTGGAGTGCGTGTGGCTTGTTTGAAAGGGGCATGGCATACCACAAGCATGGGCGTGTCCATGCAAATTTTTGCCGCGGCGCGCTAAGCGCGCCGCCCACTAAATTCTCCGGCTTTTTCATTTTCGAAAGTTGGCAACTATGCTGTTTATAATATAATCTTGTGTTTTGCATAATCATTATGACACCCCTTTATATAGCCTTGACACTTTTCACCTGTTATTTGTTGAGAAAGGCTCTTGTAGTGAATCGTCGTTGTTGGACATGTTGAATAAAGTGTTTTGCTCTTTCTGAATGAGGATGTGTGCCTATTTTCCTTGGATATTTTCTAGGGACTGGTAACTACTGTCCCAATTTTGCTGGCACCCACAGCTGATATTTTTTATAGAGTGCTGCCTACTTCCTTGTTTGTCTATCTATGTAGTATCTATCTATTATCTATTATTCTCATATTATTCTATCTCGCATTTCTATCTATCTATCTATCTATATATACTATATTATCTTCATATTATCTATCTCATATCTAATCTATTTATCTCATACTATCTATCTCCCATCTCCATATCTATCTATCTAATCTATCTATTCTATCTATCTCATATCTATCTATTTACTCTCATTTCTAGCTATCTTTTCATATCTTCTAATCTATCTTTATCTATCTCATGTCTATCTATTTTATCTCATATCTATCTATCTATCTCCATATCTATCTATCTATCTTATCTATCTATCTATCTATTATTTATCTATCTATCTATTATCTATCTATCTTCTATCTATCAATCCTATCTATCTATCTCCTATCTATTATCTATTCTATCTTCTATTCTCTCTCAGATTCTATCGATCTCTATATATCTATCTATCTCCTCTCTTATCTATCTTTTAGCTAGAGGAGGTGTGTGTGTATTTCAGTGTAAGTGAGGGGTGTGTGTGTGTATTTCAGTGTAAGTGAGGGGTGTGTGTGTGTTTGTGTGTGTTCGAGTCTGTGGGGGAGGTGTATGTGTGTGTATTGCAGTGTGTGTGCAAGGGGTGTGTGTGTGTTTGAGTCTCTAGGGGAGGGGTGTATGTGTGTTTGAATGTGCAAGGGTTTGGAGTTGCCCACTTATCTTCTGTCCCTTGCTCCTGCCCCCTGCGGTCTGTCTCTGGCGGTCTCAATGTGCAGGAGACAGGCCACAAGGGGTAGAAGTTGCCCTCTGCTCCCTTTCTCCTGCCCCCTGCGGTCTGTCTTTGGCAGCTGCAGGGAACAGACACTGGTGATTGCCTATGGAAATAGCCTATTCAGCATCCAGGAAAGCTGGGTGACACTCCATCCCCCCAAAAGTGGCATCCAGTATTCCTATCATGGAAAGCTGGATGTTACCTGTGGGTGATGGGTGTCACCCAGCTTTCTTGGATGCTGAATAGGGTATCCAGCCTATGTGTATGAGTGCAATGTTTGTTTATTTACAGGTTCCCATTTGGACTACGTCGGATTCCGTGGACTACGTCGGATCAACCTTGGATCTATTTTTTTCAAATAAAATGGTTAAAGAGGGCTGGTGACAGGGCGTGTTTATTTAAATAAAAGTTTTTTTGTGCAATTTGTGTTTTTTTTTCCATATAATTCCAGTGATAATAGTGGAGGTATCTGACAGATGCCTCTTCATTACTATCGCTTGGGCTTGGTGTCAGCCAGCGGTGTTTCTTTTTGGCTAAGGCTGACACTAACCCCGTGTCACTATTACCCCAGTACCCAGCACCAGGGGTACTGGGAAGAGCCGGTAACCGTAAGAAGTGGACCCTCTAATGTGAGGGTCCGCTTCTGGAGCAGCTGCAGGCTGGTATTTTTAGAATGGGAAGGGACCATTATCGATGGTTCTTCCCATTCTGATAGTATCAGGCTGCCGCTGTTGGTTTTACCTTGGCTGGTTATGGAATTTGGGGGGGACTCCATGTCGTTTTTTTTCTGAAAATGTATTTATTTAATGAGAATCTGCACGCGGGCATCCACTGTAATGATTACAGGAGGTGCCCACTGTAGGATTCTCGATAAATAAATGATATTTGAAAAAAAAAATAAGACGAGAGGTCCTCTCCATTTTCCATAACCAGCCAAGGTAAAACCAACAGCTGCAGCCTGCGAATATCAGAATGGGATGGTCCATTAACACTGCTCGCTTCTCATTCTAAAAATATCAGCCCGCAGCCGCCCCAGAAGCAAACCATCACATAAGAGGGTCCACTTCTGACGGTTTCCGGCTTTTCCCAGTGTCCCTGGTGCTTTAGGTACTGGGGCAATAGTGACACGGGGTTAATGTCAGCCTAGGGATGACAAAAACTACTGCTGGTTGACACCAAGCCCGAACGCTAGTAATGGAGAGGCGTCTGTCAGATACCGCCATTACTAAAACTGAAATTAAATGGAAAAAAAAACAGACACAAATTACACAAAAAACTTTTATTTAAATGAACACTCCCCGACATCAGACCTCTTTCACCATTTTATTACAGAAAGCAATCCAACGTTGGTCCAACATAATCCAATGAGTCCGAAATAGTCCAAAGGGGAAACCTGTATGAATATAAGAACATTAAAAAAATATGACAGTACAAAACTCCATCTCCTGCATCCCCTGAAGATTATTCCCTCAACTGATCTTCTGGGGGTGCAGGGTATGGAGTTAAACCTGCACAATATGCAGTGCAGGCGCAGCCATAGCATAATCTCGTGGGGGATGGTCCTATGCTCCCCCAAAAAGATTATAAGCAATGCTCTGTACTCCTCTCTCCTACCACTCCCCACCATTGTGTTATGCATCCTAATACCAACACAAAATACAACACCCTCATCACCCCATAACAATCTCCACCTAATACCCATAGTCCTCTCACCTCCAGCTATCACTTCACCTATCGCCCCATAACCTTTCCACCTCCCACCTATCACCCCATGTTGCTTGTACAGAGGTGGCTACAGGTAGGGAAGTGCTGAAAAAATAGAATTCTAAGATGTTTGTTTGGTAAATTTTGCAGGGACGATTCGTGGTCGGAAGAAGTCATCTGGACAGGATGGAGAAGAAAAGGGAAAGAGAACAATTCCAGTCACAGGAGATATCTGCGGTGAGTCCTTACATGTTACTGCACTGTAGTCACTTAAGTGTCTGCAGAGCCTGTGTACACTGGTAACTACCACTGTATAATCACTGTATGGTGGAAATATTGATTGTAATTTAACCCCTTAAGGACCCAGCGTTTTTTTGTTGTTGACACGTTCGTTTTTCCCTCCTCGCCTTTCTAGAGCCATAACTTTTTTATTTGTCCACCTACATAGACACATGATGGCTTTTATTTTGAGGGACAATATGTACTTTCTAATGGTGTTATTCACTATACTATAGAATATACTGGGAAACCGCAAAAAAATTCAAAGTGGGACAAATTGTGAAAAAAAACATATTTACGTCATGTTTGCGGGGGTTTTGCTTTTACGGTGTTCAGTATTCGGTCAATACAATGGGTTATCTGTATTCTACAGGTTGATCCACATCCGGCCATACCAAACATGTAGGGTTTCCGTTATGTTTTGGTACCGTAAAAAAATTCCAAACTTTTTCTATTTTTGAAATTTGTGCCGCAGCACCAGTTTGTGCGACCAATAACTTTTTTGCACTAACACCTACGGATGTCAGTGAGGGGGCATTTTTTGCGGGCTGAAGTGTACTTTTTATCGCTAGCAGTTTGGAATGGATGCAACTTTTTTGATCACTTTTATTCCATTTTTTAAGTGACATAAAATGATCAAAAAACGAAATTTTGCCGTTGGAATTTTTTTTCTTCTACTGTGATCAGCGTACGGGATAAATGATATCAGATTTTTATAGATCGTACGCAGCGATACCAAATATGTGTCACTTTTTTATTACTTTATTGTTTTTATTTGTAAAATGGGGAAAGAGAGGTGATTTGAAGTTTTTGAATACTTTTTTTTTTTTTTTGTACTGTAAAACTTTATTTTATTTTTCTTTTTACTTTAACATTGAGGCCACCTATGGTACTTGGCCAATTGGTGGCGCAATTGTAAAACCCAGTCAAATGCTTTTGCATGGGGAAATGAAATTAAAAACTGTCCCGGATGGGGGTTTTCCCCCACTTCCTGTCTGCGGAGGGAAAAGGATGAAAACCCAGGCAAAAATAGGCTACCGGGCAGTCGGGAAAGGGGGGGGTTGACCCCAAAACCCCAGTTTTCCCATCCAGGTCATAACACGGGGTGGCGAAAGGTGGGGCCCTTTTTAAATGGGGGTTTTGGCCACCATAAAGAGGGGCGTGGTTATGCCCCCTTAAAAGTCCCTGTTTTTTTTTACTTTCAAAATTTGGAAAACTATGGCAAAATAGTAGAGGGGGGGGGCCCTAATACATAGGGGGGGGGGAAAGCCAAAATAGAATAGCAGGTGCCCAAATCCTAATAGCATAGAAAGGGGGGCCCCACCCTTTTTAAAACTTTAGCAGGGGGGGCGGGCCTTTATGCCTTAGTAAGGGGCGCCTTATAGTTTGCGGGGGGAGCAGTAACAGCATAGAAGGGGGGGAAAGCCTAATACAAAAGCGGGGGGGGCGTCAAAATTGCTAGAAGGGGGGCGGCCTAATAGCATAGAAAGGGGGGCGGGCCCATAGCAAAAGAAGGGGGGAAACCAAATAGCATAGCAAGGGGGGCACCCTTTAAAAAAGCATAGCAAGGGGGGCGGGCCAAATTTGCATAGAAAAAAAAGGGGGGAGCCTAAAAGCATGAAAGGGGGGGGCCCCTAATAGCTTGAAAAGGGGGGGCAGCCAAATTTGCAAGAGGGGGGGGCCTAAATAGCTTTGAAAAGGGGGGGCAGCCTAATAAAATAGAGGAGGGCAGCCTTTATAGCATAGTAAGGGGCCCGAAAAATTGTATAGAAAGGGGGAGACCCCCTAACAGCATAGAAGGGGGGCACCCTAATGCATAGCGGGGGGGCGCCCAAATTTGTTTAGAAAGGGGGGGCGGGCCTAACAGCATAGAAAGGGGGGGGCAGCCAAAATTGAATAGAGGGGGGCAGTCTAATAGCTAGCAAGGGGGGCCCTAATTCCCATAGAAGGGGGGGGGCCAAAATTCCCTAGCAAGGGGGGCGGCCTTAATAGCTTTGAAGGGGGGAAAGCCAAAATACCCTAGAAAGGGGGGGGGCACCCTAATATTTTTGCAGGGGGGCGGCCTAATACCATAGGGGGGGGCGGGCCTAATAGCATAGCAGGTTGAAAACCTAAAGATAGCAAGGCGGGAGCCTAAAAATATAGCAGGGTGGCAGCCTTATACCCATTAGTAAGGGGCAGCCAAATAGTATAGCGGGGGCAGCCAAACAGCATGGAAGGGGGGGGCCAAAAATAGCTTGCAGGGGGGCAGTCTAATCGCATAGAAAGGGGGGGGGGCCCTAATTTTAGCTTTGCAAGGGGGGGGGCCCTAAATAGCATTGCAAGGGGGGCAGCAAATTACCCTTTGCAAGGGGGTGGGGGGCCTAATAGCATAGCAAGGGGGGCAGCCTAATAGTATAGCAAGGGGGGCAGCCTAATAGCATAACAAGGGGGGCAGCCTTATAGCTAGGGGGGGGGGCACCCAAAATTACATGCAGGTTGAAAACCCTTTTTTGCATGAAAGGGGGGCAGCCTAATATATAGCGGGGGCACCCTTATAGTATATAAGGGGAGCCAAAATATTTATGCAGGGGAGCAGCCAAAAACAGTTTGCAAGGGGGGCGCCAAATTAGCATAGCGGGGGGGCCAGTCTAATAGCATAGCAAGGGGGGGGGGCCTTTAATAGATGGGGAAAAAGGGGGACCCGGCTTTTTAGCTTTTCAAGGGGGGCGGCCTAATAGCTTAGCAAGGGGGGCAACCCAAATTAGCATAACAGGGGGGCGGGCCCAAATTAGCTAAGAAAGGGGGGGGAAGCCTAAAAAGAAAATTACCCCCAAGGGGGGCAGCCTAAAGCATAGCAAGGGGGGCAGCCAAATTTGGGCATAGCGGGGGCACCCAAATTAGATAGCAGGGGGGGCAGCCCTAATACCCATAGAAAGGGGGGCAGTTTAATTTTTTATAGCAAGGGGGGCACCCTAATAGCTTGCAAAGGGGGCGCCAAATTTGGGATAGAAAGGGGGGCACCCCAAATTAACTTTAGAAAGGGGGGCGGGCCAAATTGGCTTTAGCAAGGGGCAGCCAAATTTGTATAGCAGGGGGGCCCCCTTATAGCATAGAAAGGGGGGCAGCCAAATAGCATAGCGGGTTTTGGCAGCTTAAATACCCATGCAAGGGGGGGGCCCCTTTAATAGCATAGAAAGGGGGGGCAGCCTAATGCATAGAAAGGGGGGGGGGGCCTAATAGAAAATAGCAGGGGGGCACCCAAAATAGCATAAAAGGGGGGGGCAGTCAAATTTGCATAGCGGGGGAAAAAGCCAAATTTGGCTTGTATGGGGGCAGCCTAATAGCTAGCAAGGGGGGGCACCCTTTTAAAGCATAAAAAAGGGGGCACCCTATTACCCATAGCAGGGGGGAAGCCTAATAGTAGGAGGGAAAACCCCTTATACCCAATAGAAAGGGGGAAAAATTGGGGGGTATTTGGGTTTTCCCTAAATTCCCCTACTTGAGGGCCCCCCTGTGAATGACACGATTTTTTGTATCGAACCTTTGATGAAAACTTCCCCCCCTTTATAAAACCTGTGATAAAAACCTCCCCATAAAACACCTGTAAAGTTTTTTCCCCTTTTATAACCCCTTTGATGTAACCTCCCCCATATAACACCTTGATGTTAACTTCCACTTTTAAAAACCCCTTTTATGATTTTAACCCCCCCAAATTTAAAAACCCTTTGTGATGTAACCTCCCCAAAATTTAAACCACCTGTGATTTAACCCCCCCCAATTTTAACACCTATGATGAAACCCCCCCCCTTTATAACACCTATGATGAAACCTCCCCCATTTAAAATCTGTGATGTAACCTCCCCCATTAAACCTTGTATAACCTCCCCCATTTAAACTCTTTGTTGTAACCCCCCCCCATTAACTCTGGGAGGAAATTTTCCCCCGAGATAAAAACCTGTGTTTTTAACCCCCCCCCAAATATAACACCTGTGATGTAATTCCCCATAAACACCTTTGATTTTAAGCCCCCCCCCTTAAACCCCCTGTGATGTAACCCCCCCCCTTTTAATAACCCCTGTGATGTTTTTCCCCCTTATCCCCTATGTGAAAACCCCCCCCTATAAAAACCCCCTGTGATGAAAAACCCCCCTCCCCCTTAACCAACTGGGGTTTTTTAATTTCCCCCCAAATATAACACCCTTTTTATGTAAATTTCCCCCCTTTAAAACACCTGTGATGTAACCTCCCCCATATTTAACACCTGTGATGTAATTTCCCCCATATAACCCCTTTGTGAAAAAACCCTCCCCCATAAAAAACACCTATGAGGTAATTTCCCCCCCAATATAAACCTATGATGTAATTTCCCCCCATATAAGCCCTGTGAGAAAATTCCCCCCTTTAACACCTGGGGATGAAACCCTCTCCCATTAACACCGGTGATGAAAACCTCCCCCTTATAACACCTGTGTTGTAAGCCCCCCTTTATAACCCCTGTGTTTGTAACCCCCCCCATTTTAAACCCCTATGTTTGAAACCCTTTCCCCCAAATATCCCACCTATGATGAAACCCTTCCCCATATAACTTGTGATAGCCCCCCCAAATTTAACCCCTATGATGTAACCCCCCCATATAACCCTATGATGTAACCCCCCCCATATAACCCCTTTGATGAAAGTCCCCCATAAAACCCCTGTAAATGTAAACTTTTCCCAAAAACCCCACCTGTGATGTAAGCTCCCCCCATATAACAACTGTGATGTAAACTCTCCCATATAACACCTGCGATGTAACTTCCCCCATATAACACCTGTGATGTAAGCTCCCCCATATAACACCTATGATGTAACTTCCCCCATATAACACCTGTGTTGTAACTTCCCCCATATAACACCTATGATGTAACTTCCCCCATATAACACCTATGATGTAAGCTCCCCCATATAACACCTATGATGTAACTTCCCCATATAACACCTGTGTTTTTAAATTTCCCCCCAAATAAAATCACTGTGATGAAACCTTCTCCCATAAAAAACCTGTGAGGGTAACCTCCCCCATAAAAACACCTTTGATGTAATTTCCCCCAAAAAAACCCCTTAGTGATGTAACTTCCCCCAAAAAACCCCTTTGATGAAAGCTCCCCATTTAACCCCTGTGATGAAAGCTCCCCATTAAAAAACCTGTGTTTGAAAGGGCTCCCACATTTAAACCCCTTTGTGTAACCCCCCCCCCCAAATTTAAAACACCTGTAAATGTAACCCCCCATAACCCCTATGTTGAAAAGCCCCCCCATATTAAAACTGTGATGAAAGCTCCCCCCATAAAACCCTGTGATGTAACCTCTCCCATTTTAAAACCCCTGTGATGTAACCTCCCCTATAACCCCTTTGTGAGGTAATTTCCCCCCTTTATAACCCCTGTGATTTTAACCTCCCCCATAAAACTGTGATGTAACTTCCCCATATAAACCTGCGATTTAACTTCCCCCTTTAAAAAACCCCCGGGTTTTGGTAACCTTACCCATATCCCCCCTGTGATTTTAAAGCTCCCCCATATAACCCCTGTGATGTAATTCCCCCTTTAAAAAACTGCAAAGTAATTTTCCCCCATAAAACCACCTGTGATGTAACTTCCCCCTTTAACCTTTGATGAAACCCTTCCCATATAACTCCCTGATGAAACCCCTCCCCCATTTTTTAAAACCTGTGGGGAAAATTTCCCCCCATTTAACACCTGTGATGTAATTCCCCCCATATAAACCTGTGATGAAAATTTCCCCCTTTTTTAAAACCCCTGTGTTGTAAGCTCCCCCTTTAAAACCACCTGTAAATTTTAACCCCCCCCAAAAACACTTTGTGTAAGCTCCCCCAATAACCCGTGATGTAAGCCCCCCCTTTTTAACCCCTTTTGATGTAACCTCTCCCATATAACACCTTTTGATGAAAACCTCCCCCAAAATAAAAACCTGTGATGTAATTTTCCCCCTTATAACACCTTTTGATGTAACCTCCCCCCATATAAAACCTGTGATGAAAATTCCCCCCAATAACCCCGCGATGTAATTTCCCCCAAATTTAACACCCTTTGTTGAACCCTTACCCATATAACCCCGTGTTGTAACCCCCCCCAATAAACACCTGGATGTAATTTCCCCCCATAAAAACACCTGGGATGTAACTTCCCCCATATAACCCCTGTGTTTGAAATTTCCCCCCTATAACACCTGTGTTGTAACCTCCCCCAATATAACACCCGTCATTTAACCTCCCCCATTAACACCTTTTGATGAAAAACTTCCCCCCATATAACCCCTGTGATGAAAACGTTCCCCATATTCCCCACCGGTGATGTAATTTCCCCCCAATTTTTAACCCCTTATGAGGGAAACCCTCTCCCAAAAAAACACCCGTGTTGAAACCCTTCCCCCCTTATAACCCCGCGATGTAACTTCCCCCCATTAACCCTGGAGGTAATTTCCCCCATATAACACCCGTGATGAAACTTCCCCCAGATAACACCCGTGATGTAACTTCCCCCCAATAAAACACCTGGATGTAATTTTCCCCATATAACCCCATGATTTTAAACTCCCCCCTTATAACACCTATGATGTAAGCTGCCCCTTATAACCCCGCGATTTTAATTTTCCCCTTATAACACCTGGGGATTAACTTCCCCATATAACACCTTTGAGTAACCTCCCCCCATAAAACCCCCGTAAAGGAAACCTCCCCATAAAAACACCTGTGATGAAACTTCCCCCTTATAACCCTGTGATGTAAACTTCCCCCATTAAAACACCTATGATGAAACCCTTTCCATTTTAACACCCGTGAGGAATTCCCCCATATAAACCTGCGATGAAATTTCCCCCCATAAAAAAACCCCCCCCCCAAATTGGGGGATGTAATTTCCCCCTTTATAACACTCGATGTAATTCCCCCATAAAAACACCTGCGATTTTTAACTTCCCCCATAAAACCCCCGTGTTTGTAATTTCCCCCCCCATTAACACCTTGATGTAACCTCCCCCAGATAAAACCTGGGGTTGTTTTCCCCCCCAATAAACCTATGATGTAACCTCCCCTATATAACACCTGTGATGAAAACCGGGCCCCCATAAAAAACCTGTGAGGTAACCCCCCCCCATTAAAAACCCGTGATGAAAACCTCCCCCATATAAAAACCTATGATGTAACTTCCCCCTTTAAAAACACCTGTGATGTAACCTACCCACAGATAACCCCTGTGATGAAACCCTTTCTCCCATAAAAACACCTGTGATGAAAACTTCCCCCATAAAACCCCCTTTTGGGGGAGGGTTTAACCCCCCCCCCTATAACACCTGTGTTTGTAACCTCCCCCATATAACACCTGTGATGTAACCCCCCCCCATAAAACCCATTTGTGATGTAATCGCCCCCCTTATAACCCCTGTGATGTAACCTCCCCCTTTATAAAACCTGTGATGAAAACCCCCCCCATATAACCCCCGTGATGTAACCCCCCCCCTTTAAACACCCTTTGAGAAACCTCCCCCATAAAACCACCTGTTATGTAACCCCCCCCTTATAAACCTGTGATGTAATTTCCCCCCTTTATAACATTTGGGTGATGTAACCTCCCCCATATAACACCTATGATGTAACCCCCCCCATATAACACCTGTTTTAACCCCCCCCCCCCCCCCCCCCCAGCACACAATAAATATTTCTTCTTCTCTTTTTTTATTGAAATTGTTTTTCTCTTTTTGTTTATTGGAAATTTTTTTTTTTCTCCCCCCTTTTTTTTTTTAAATTTGGGGGTGGGGAATTTAAACAACCCTGGTAAAGGGAAAAAAATTTCGGGGCTTTACTAAAAAAAAAGTGATTCAAGTGGTTCAGCCCCAGGGCCAGGCAGGTGGAGGGGCCCAAAAAAATTCGGGCCCTAAACGGCCCCCTCCACCCCGTCCCGAATTAAAAGCCCCTGGACCAAAAAAATCCAGAGGAAGGCGGGGAAACCCCCCGGGAATTATTTTCACTTGGGGGGGGGAAAAAATTCCCTTTTGACCCACGAATTTGGGGATCGGTTTTTTCCCCGGTTTTTTGGTTTTTGCTGCTTATTGCTGTATACATTATTCAAAAGAAGTTTTCAAACATATAGACAATCTAAAGGACACCAAAACGGTCAAAATTTTTAAAGTGCGAGGACAGTGCTCCTTCCCGGGGTGTCGACATTTTTATTAAACCCCCAGTTTTTCCTGAGAGCCAACATTCTCTAGCGTCGCCCGCGCTCCCGAGAGCCCAAAAGTCAATTTTAGCAGTTTACAGCGTCCTTTTTAGCCAGTCATTCTTTCGGGGAGATTTAGCGCTCAATGCTCCCGGGAGCTCCCCATTGTAACGTTTTTGCAGCACGGTGGGTTGAGAGTCGATATTCTTTTATCAGCAGGTTTTTGCGCTACCCGACAAACCCAAAATTCTACGCAGACACAGCGCTCCCGAGAGCTACATTGTAAGTAGGCGACACGGTGCGCTCTGGAGGCAAAATTTTTTCAGCAGGGTTTAAACGCTCCCGGGAAAAAAGGAAATTTTCAGCAGGGCACAGCGCTCCTGAGAGCCGTCATTCTTAAAGCAGACAAAAGCGCTCCTGAGGCCCTCATTCTTACAGCAGGGCGCAGCGCTCCCGAGAGCCCCTTATTCTCCAAACAGTCGCGCGCTCCTTTAGAGCCCTTTTATTTCAAAGCAGTCGCAGCGCTCCTGAGGGGCCACATTTTAACCGAGCGAAAATTCGTTCCTGCTAAGTCGACATTCCCCACAGGGATTTTAGCGCCCTTTTTTAGCCGCCCCTTCATGAAAACAGCGCGGCGCCGTGGGGAGGCCCAAATTCCCTTAAACACATTCAGGGCTCTTTAGGTCGGACACCCTTTTTCAGAGATTCTGCCTACCCTTTGAGCCACCATCCTGACCGCACATTTTTCAACGCTCAAAACGAGGCTTCTAAGGCCCGGTCACTTTTTCCCTTTTTACCCTTTTTTTGGCGGTTAATATGCTTCATGGGCATTTAAAAAGAAAAGCTTGTGACCCCTGAAAGAAGGCCAAAAACATGATGTGAATGGGGGCCCAAAAAACAGGGCCCATTTCCCCCCTCCGCACACCCGCTTAAAGGCACCCGCATACTCAAAAGGTTGAAACCAAAAAGTGGTTTGGGGGGGGAGTCCGGACAGGGTGCAAATGTACCCCTTTTCCTTCCTGTGTGGACGAGGCAGGGGGCCCCCCATCTTTTGTTTCTATTTTCCCTGATCCCCTTTGTGTGAAATTTTGGCAGAGCCGGGGTCTGAGTTTCATCCCTCGGGAGCTTAAAGATGTGGGGTCCGGTTTCAGCAGGGGGGATTTTTTCCCCTTCAAGCTCCTTGGGGTCGCTGATTCCAAAGGGGGTTTGGGGGTTTGGGGTATTTATACATTTGGGAGGGTTTTTGACATCCAGGGGGTGTCTGTGATGGCCTGTGCACTGTTTATGCCCGTGCCTTTTGTGTCATGTGTGCTGAGATGTCATTTGGGGTTCCGTGTTTTTCATGTGTTCCGGATGTCATGTTAAAATAAGGTGGGAGTAGTGGTGCCTGGTATTACAGCTCCTTTCAAAAAAGGGTCGTTACAAGGCTTTATTCTGCCGCGGATTGGCGGGCCCTTTTCCACGCCCGGAAATTTGGGGCTTCAGTCGGCGCCAATCCCCCGGGCAAACAATTACGGGAAAACCCAAATGCCTTTATAGAGAAAAAAGTTTGGGAAACCCTCGCTCCCCCGCCGGCGAATTCCGTCGCCCGGGGGGAGAAAATGGGAAAGCACATTATTTTTCGGGCGGAAAGGCCGTTAAACGCATTGTCTATGGGGGGCCCGGGAAACGGCGCCCCGCCGGGGCTCCGGCCCCCCCCGTCCGGCCCCCTTTTTCAGGGGATTTTTGCGTCAATACGGCTCACCCAAAACCGTCGGGGGAAAAAGCTGTTTAAACCCGGCCCCCTTTCACTGCTTTGGCCACTAATAAAAGGGGCAGAAAATGTTTCTTAACAGAGGGCCCTGTTTAAAAGCATTATGGGCCCTGGGCAATTAATCACTGCAGTGGGTCCTGCCCTAATTACATGACATACTTTGGTCATTGGCCTCTAGCCACCCCAAGGCACACTCATATTTAGAACACTGATGTCTGGAACTGGCAGCGCTGCAGCATCTACAAGACTATGGGTACATGTTGAAATTGTTTTGGTCTAAAACTCTTTTTTTTCCCCATAGGCTTCTATGGGGAATTTAAGTGAGTTTTAGACCAAAACCATTTCATACATGTGGTCAATTGTGGCAGTGTAGGGAGCTTTTTTCCTCCCTTCTTCACAATCGGTTTTTTTAACTGATTGCACAGCCTAATAAAAACATAAAAAACAGTTAATATAAGCAAAGCCAATACAAAGACTTCTGGGTATTTTTTTTTGATTTCATGGGACAAAATATATAAACACCTGGGGCCCCCATCTTGGAGGCCCTGGGCAACTGCTTTGAGGTGTGCCCATTGGAAAAGATGGCCCTGGACTGATATATAAAAAAGCAGGCGCTGCACCACTCCTGAACACAAGATTTCAAGACTCTAGTGGGTTAAGTTGTAAGGGACATGTACGTGCAGGTTATTAATCAGTGCCCATTCATTTCTAATAATACTAGATAAAATCTTTATTTATATAGCGCCAACATTATTCTTTTCGCAGCACTTTACATATAGAAGGTTAAATGTACTGGGACATTAAACATAAAAGAACTCTTAAGATGGACACAAGGTGTGTGGCCCTGCTCGTGACGTGCTTTACAAATCTATTCTGGGGGTATGGGTGAAAACAATACGAGTGAGAAGTACCAAGTTTACAATGGTTCGAGCCTTGTTTCATATTAGGGGGTGGCTTTAATGAAAAAAGGATGAACCTGCCACCCTGACAGTACATCTATATACAGGTGAGTGCCCCAGTGCAGGGAGTGACAGATGTGTGTGATAGCAGTTAGGGATCTTGGTGGGCCATGTAATATCACATGTGTCCTGAGACGCCCTAATTTACCCAAGTAATACAGATTGCTTGCGGTGTAAGGGTATGTTCACGCGGTGTGTTGGGTCCACTTTTAGTTGGGGTTGGATTTGCTCTGTCGGACCCCAAAACGGACTACTAACGACGCATGTAACAAATTAGTGTGTGTTTTTACATTGCTTTTTAGTAGGAAAACACGCTCAGCGTCGACAAGTGATCAGCAATGCGTCTTCATGATACCGTTCCAAGAACTGTTATGTAAGTCTTGGTCCGAAAGACGAAGCAGGAGCCCTATAATAAACTAGAGGGAGCGATCCTGCTGCATCCAACACACATCCAAATACACAGCTGCATGTTGGATACATGTTGGATACGTGTTGGATCCGATTGCCAATGGTTTTTGGACGGCGATTTTTCGGATCAAACACGGATCAAAATTGATCTGATCCCAAAAAGAGCACAGTGTGAACAAGCCTAATCTCACCAGGACCAGTAATCATCAGCCTCATGTACAGAGGGGCTTGTAGTGATCGGTACTACCAGGCACTGCTTACAGAGCTGTACTGGTAAATAATGAACGGTGGCGCCACACACTTTTACCCTCCTATCAGATGATCGTTGTGGTAAATTTGGTTTCCAGCAAATCACCATTAGGAAGTTGTCCCGCTCTCACAAATAGAAAGATCACACAACCTTCATGTAAAATGTATGGGAACATTTGGATTAGTGATATTCCCGTAAGGTCAAAGGGGGTTTTTTAGATTTTGGAGGGGGGTGCATTTTTGGTCATATTCTTCGCTATTTAAAGTTTAAAGACGCTTTTTGGGGACCCTACAAAATTAAGGAAAACTGCCAAAAACGCTTTAAATTCGTT
This sequence comes from Phyllomedusa bahiana, assembly GCA_025379985.1. Lineage (NCBI taxonomy): Eukaryota > Metazoa > Chordata > Amphibia > Anura > Hylidae > Phyllomedusa > Phyllomedusa bahiana. Next base: position 29,124 of record JAODAL010025382.1, read on the forward strand.
TTTTTTGTTATGGGCGGGTAGTGCCTTTTTTTAAAGTTTAAAATAAAAAAGGAAAAATTTTTTGCCTATTCCTCCCCTTGGGCTGTTGGGCGTGTGCTTTTTTTTTTTTTTAAAATTCCCAATTTTGGGATTTCATCCTGAAAATAATTGAACAAGAGGCTGGGTAGAAAACCTGGGACTTTCCCAGTCATAGTGACACTTTGCGGTGTGAGTCGAAATTTGACACTGGTGTTTATGTAAAAGAGTTGAATGTTGGGGGGGGTTTGGTTCCCAAAATTGCGCGTTTTAGGGCGAAAAGTATGAAAATTGGTTTTTTAGGGCACGTCCCGTTCACCCCCCTGTACGGGGCCCCCCGGGGGCGCAAGTAGCGTGATTTAAAAAATCCCCTTTCCCGGGGGGAACTGGGGGGGGGCGGGGGGGACGGGACCCATTAGCGGGCCCCCCCCCGCCAAAGCAAGGAGGGCATGTATGCATTACGGTAATCTCAGTTCTCTAGAGAACTTTGGTTCCGTCTTTCTCCCGCTGGCGAATTTCCCGGGGGGGGAAAAGTGCAGTCAATTATTTACGGCGTGTACGCGCCGTAGATAAAGAAGTCTATGGGGGGGCGAGCTGCCCCCCCCCCACCCCGGGTGCCCACGTAATTGCGGGGCGAAATCCGTCCCACTTTTTGCCCGGCTATAAGCGTGTAAAAAAATTGCCTTAGGATGCTCACAACTGATTTTGAAGAGTAAAAAACGTTGGGGTTTTGCGGATTTGTGCCTTATCATACAAAAGCGCGCCAATTTCGGTTAATTCATAGTTCTTGAATGAATTATGCATTGTCCCCCGGGACACCCCCACCCTACCCCGCTTTGGAAATTTCCCTGCCTCCAAAAACACCGGCGATTTTTGGGGGCCACGTAGGTTTCCCAATACGCCGTGTAAAATACCCCGAGAAACAAATGCAAATTTTCCCAAAAAAACTTCCCTTTTTTATAATCTTTCTTTAAAATTTTTCGATTCTTCTTATTTATTTTCTAAACGACAAGCTTAGTTCGACAATAGGGCCCCAGTTGAAAACTTTCTTGGTCCCAAAATTTTTTTTGCCATAGCAACCAATCAGAGCCCATAGCAACCAATCAGAGCGCCTCTTTCATTTTTCAGAAGCACCTATATGACATGAGAAGGGCTCTCTGATTGGTTGATGGCTCTGATTGGTTGCTATGAGCTCTGATTGGTTGCTATGAGCTGTTATTGGTGCTATGAGCTGTGATTGGGTTGCTATGGCTCTGAAGTGGTTGCTATGCGGCTCTGAGTGGTTGCTATGGGCTGTGATTGGTTGCTATGTTATGGGGAGGCACTGTGTGTCAGGAAATGCTATGGGGAGGCACTGAGTGGAGGCATAGTTATGGGGAGACACTGTGTGGCAGGTACTGTTATGGGAAGGTAATGTGCGTTAGGCAATGTTATGGGGAGACACTGGGCGGCTCCAACTGTTATCAGGGACACTGCAGGCTTAAAGGGAACCTGTCACATAGTTTTTGCTCCCCTTGCTGAGGACAGAACAAGGTAGTATCAGACCTGCTGTTTCCAGCCCTGTGTCCCTTATTCTGTAGAATGACTGGAGTTTTTGTGATTTAATGCTCAAATCTGCAGTTTTCAGCCAGAAAAAGAGTCATTTTCGAAGAAGTTCCTTCAAGTGTCAGATTTTCAAACCCGCCCGGCCGCACTGAGGCACCACGCCCACCTCAACTGATAAACCTATTACTTTTGAATAGGTAAAAGCATGAAATAACTTGTCCAGTGGGGTGGAAGCAGCCTTGGGTGGGCGGGCTAAAACACTTGGTCATGAATAAGATGTTGAGGGGTAAACTGGCCTCTAAAATTCCGAGCACTTACAAATAAGGGACACAGCGCTGGAAACAGCAGGTCTGACACTAGCTTGTGCTTTCCTCAGCAAGGGGGGCAGAAACTATGTGACAGGTTCCCTTTAACATCATTATGGCTGCACTGTCTGGCACTATTATGGGGAGGCATTGTGTGGCAGGCACTATTATGGGGAGGCACTGTGTGGCTGGCACTATTATGGGGAGGCACTGTGTTGCTGGCACTATTATGGGGAGGCACTATATGGCAGGCACTATTATTTGGGGGGAGCAATTGTGTGGCATTCCACTATTATGGGGAGGCACTGTGTGGCAGGCACTATTATAGGGAGGCACTGTGTGCAGGCACTTATTTTTGGGGAGGCATTGTGTGGCAGGCACTATTATGGGGAAGGAATTGTGTGCTTGGGCACTATTATGGGAGGCAAAGTTTGGCAGGCACAAATATGGGAGACCTGTGTGGCAGGCACTATTATGGGGAGGCACTGTGTTGCTGGCACTATTATGGGGAGGCATTGTGTTGCTGGCACTATTATGGGGAGGCATTGTGTGGCAGGCACTATTATGGGGAGGCACTGTGTGGCTGGCACTATTATGGGGAGGCACTGTGTGGCAGGCACTATTATGGGGAGGCACTGTGTGGCTGGCACTATTATGGGGAGGCACTGTGTGGCTGGCACTATTATGGGGAGGCATTGTGTGGCTGGCACTATTATGGGGAGGCACTGTGTGGCAGGCACTATTATGGGGAGGCACTGTGTGGCTGGCACTATTATGGGGAGGCACTGTGTGGCTGGCACTATTATGGGGAGGCACTGTGTGGCTGGCACTATTATGGGGAGGCATTGTGTTGCTGGCACTATTATGGGGAGGCACTGTGTGGCAGGCACTATTATGGGGAGGCATTGTGTGGCAGGCACTATTATGGGGAGGCACTGTGTTGCTGCACATTTATGGGAGGCACTGGTGTGGCAGCACTATTTATAGGAGGGGGGCACTGTGTGCAGGCACTAGTTAGGGGAGGCACTGTGTGGCTGGCACTATTATGGGGAGGCACTGTGTTGCTGGCACTATTATGGGGAGGCATTGTGTTGCTGGCACTATTATGGGGAGGCATTGTGTTGCTGGCACTATTATGGGGAGGCATTGTGTGGCTGGCACTATTATGGGGAGGCATTGTGTGGCTGGCACTATTATGGGGAGGCATTGTGTGGCAGGCACTATTATGGGGAGGCATTGTGTGGCAGGCATTATTATGGGGAGGTATTGTGTAGCAGGCACTATTATGGGGAGGCAAGGTTTTGCTGGCACTATTATGGGGAGGCATTGTGTGGCAGGCACTATTATGGGGAGGCATTGTGTGGCAGGCACTATTATGGGAGGCATTGTGTGGCTGCATATATGGGGGAGGAACTGTGTTGCTGCACTATATGGGAGGCATTGTGGCAGGCACTATTTATGGAGGCACTGTGTGGCAGGCACGATTAGTGGAGGAGGCACTGTGTTTCTGGCACTGTTATGGGGAGGCACTGTGTGGAGGGCACTATTATGGGGAGGCATTGTGTGGTAGGCACTATTATGGGGAGGCACTGTGTGGCAGGCACCATTATGGGGAGGCACTGTGTGGCGGGCACTATTTTGGGGAGGTATTGTGCGGCTGACACTATTATGGGGAGGCACTGTGTGTCAGACACTATTATGGGGAGGTATTGTGTAACAGGCACTATTATGGGGAGGCACTGTGTGGCAGGCACTATTATGGGGAGGCATTGTGTGGCAGGCACTATTATGGGGAGGCATTGTGTGACAGGCACCATTATGGGAGCATGGTGGATCAGACACTATTATGGGAGTATGGTGTGGCAGGCACTAGTATGGGGAGGCACTGTGTGGGAGGCACTATTATGGGGAGGCATTGTGTGGCAGGCACTATTATGGGGAGGCATTGTGTGGCAGGCAGTATTATGGGGAGGCACTGTGTTTCTGGCACTATTATGGAAAGGCATTGTTTGGCAGGCACTATTATGGGGAGGCATTGTGTTACTGGCATTGTTATGGGGAGGCACTGTGTGGCAGGCACTGTTATGGGGAGGCATTGTGTTACTGGCACTGTTATGGGGAGGCACTGTGTTACTGGCACTGTTATGGGGAGGCATTGTGTGGCAGGCACTATTATGGGGAGGCATTGTGTGGCAGGCACTATTATGGGGAGGCATTGTGTGGCAGGCACTATTATGGGGAGGCATTGTGTGGTAGGCACTGTTATGGGGAGGCACTGTGTTGCTGGCACTATTATGGAGAGGCATTGTGTGGCAGGCACTATTATGGGGAGGCATTGTGTGGCAGGCACTATTATGGGGAGGCACTGTGTTGCTGTCACTGTTATAGGGAGGCACTGTGTGGCAGGCACTATTATGTGGAGGCATTGTGTGGCAGGCACTATAATGGGGAGGCATTGTGTGGCAGGCACTATTATGGGGAGGCACTGTGTTGCTGTCACTGTTATAGGGAGGCACTGTGTGGCAGGCACTATTATGGGGAGGCATTGTGTTGCTGGCACTGTTATGGGGAGGCACTATGTGGTAGGCACTATTATGGGGAGGCACTGTGTTGCTGGCACTGTTATGGGGAGGCACTGTGTGGCAGGGACTATTATGGGGAGACATTGTGTGGCAGGCAAAATTATGGGGAGGCACTGTGTTGCTGGCACTATTATGGGGAGGCACTGTGAGGCTGACACTATCATGGGGAGGCACTGTGTGGCAGGCACTATTATGGGGAGGAACTGTGTTGCTGGCACTATTATGGGGAGGCACAGTGTGGCAGGCACTATTATGGGGAGGCATTGTGTTGCTGGCACTATTATGGGGAGGCATTGTGTGGCTGGCACTATTTTGGGGAGGCAGTGTGTTGGCATGCACTAATTATGCGGATGCATTGTGGTGGCAGGCACCTATTATGGGGAGGCATTGTGTGTGGCTGGCACTATTATGGAAGGGATGCATTGTGTGGCTGCACATTTTGGGGAGTGCATTGTGTGGCAGGCACTATATGCGGAGCATTGTGTGGGCAGGCACTATATGGGGAGGCATTGTTGGATGGCACTATTATGTAGGCACTTGTGTGGCAGGCACTATTATGGGAGGCACTTTGTGGCGGGCACTTTTATGGGGAGGCATTGTGTGGCTGGCACTATTATGGGGAGGCACTGTGTGGCAGGCACTATTATGGGGAGGCATTGTGTGTGCAGGCACTATTATGGGAAGGCATTGTGTGGACAAGCACTATTATAGGGATCACTGTGGTTGCTGCACTATTATGGGGAGGCATAGTGTGCAGCACTATTATATGAGGCAACTGTGCTGGCAGCACTATATTAGGATAGCACTGTGGCAGCACTATTATGGGTAGGCATTTTGGTGGCATGCCTATTATGGGGTCAATGTGTGCAGGCCTATTATGGGGAGCATGTGTGTGCAGGGGCACTATTATGGGGAGGCACTGTGTGGCAGGCACTATTATGGGGAGGCATTGTGTGGCAGGCACTGTTATGGGGAGGCATTGTGTGGCTTGCACTATTGTGGGGAGGAATTGTGTGTCAGGCACTATTATGGGGAGGCACTGTGTTGCTGGCACTATTGTGGGGAGGCATTGTGTGGCAGGCAGTATTATGGGGAGGCACTGTGGCAGGCACTGTTTATGGGACATTGTGTTTCAGGCACTATTATGGGGAGGCATTGTGTGGCTGGCACTATTATGGGGAGTCATTGTGTGGCTGGCACTATTATGGGGAGGCATTGTGTGGCAGGCACTATTATGCGGAGGCACTGTGTGGCAGGCACTATTTTGTGGAGACATTGTGTGGCGGGCACTATTATGGGGAGGCATTGTGTGGCGGGCACTATTATAGGGAGGCATTGTGTGGCAGGCACTATTATCGGGAGGCATTGTGTGGCTGGCACTATAATGGGGAGGCATTGTTGTTGGGCAGCACTATAATGGGGAGACATTGTGTTGCAGGCACTATTATGGGGAGGCACTGTGTGGCTGGCACTATTATGGGGAGGCACTGTGTTTCTGGCACTATTATAGGGAGGCATTGTGTGGCAGGCACAATTATGATGAGGCACTGTGTTGCAGGCACTATTATGGGGAGGCACTGTGTGGCAGGCACTATTATGGGGAGGCACTGTGTGGCTGGCACTATTATGGGGAGGCACTGTGTTGCTGGCACTATTATGGGGAGGCATTGTGTGGCAGGCACTATTATGGGGAGGCATTGTGTGGCAGGCACTATTATGGGGAGGCATTGTGTGGCTGGCACTATTATGGGGAGGCATTGTGTGGCTGGCATTATTATGGGGAAGCACTGTGTGGCAGGCACTATTATAGGGAGGCACTGTGTGGCAGGCACTATTATGGGGAGGCATTGTGTGGCTGGCACTATTATGAGGAGGCATTGTGTGGCAGGCACTATTATAGGGAGGCATTGTGTTGCTGGCACTATTAGGGGGAGGCATTGTGTGGCAGGCACTATTATGGGGAGGCACTGTGTGGCCAGCACCATTATGGGGAGGCATTGTGGTGGCAGGCAACCATTATGGGGTGGCATTGTGTGGCAAGCACTATTATGGGGAGGCAATGTTTTGCTGGCACTATTATGGGGAAGCAACTGTGTGGCTAGCACTATTATGGGGGAGCATTGTGAGCAGGCTCGATTATGGGGAGGCACTGTGTGGCTGGCACTTTTATGGGGAGGCACTGTGTTGCTGGCACTATTATGGGGAGGCACTATATGGCAGGCACTATTATGGGGAGGCACTGTGTGGCATGCACTATTATGGGGAGACACTGTGTGGCAGGCACTATTATAGGGAGGCACTGTGTGGATGGCACTATTATGGGGGGCATTGTGTGGCAGGCACTATTATGGGGAGGCACTGTGTTGCTGGCACTATTATGGGGAGGCACTGTGTGGCAGGCACTATTATGGGGAGGCACTGTGTGGCTGGCACTATATAGGGAAAGGCACTGTGTGGCTGGCACTATTTTTGGGTGGCATTGTGGGGCAGGCACTATTATGGGGAGGCACTGTGTGGCAGGCACTATTATGGGGAGGCACTGTGTGGCTGGCACTATTATGGGGAGGCACTGTGTGGCAGGCACTATTATGGGGAGGCACTGTGTTGCTGGCACTATTATTGAGGCATTATTTTGGCTGCAACTATTATAGGGAGGCACTGTGTGGCAGGCACTATTATGGGGAGGCACTGTTTGGCTGGCACTATTATGGGGACACTCAGACGAAAGTAGTCATAGGTGGGCGGAGCGGCATTATAATGGAGGCCTAGGGTGGCACATTCTAGGTGTGGGAGGGATATAATGGAGGCACTCACTGCACATTTATAGGTGTGGCTGGCACTATAATGGGGGGCACTCAGCGGGGAGTAGTCATAGGTGTGCTGGCACTATAATGAGGCACTCAGGCTGGGACATTCATAGGACGTGGCTGGCATTATAATGGAGGTACTCGGGCTGGCAGTATACATAGGTGTGGCTGGCACTATCATGGAGGCACCCAGGCTGGGGCTTCATAGGTGTGGGCTGGCAGTTAATGGAGGCACTCAGGCTGGCATAGTCTAGGTGTGGCTGGGCCAAAAAGGAGGCACCAGCTGGGAGCATTCATAGGGGTGGCTGGCACGTAATGGAGGGCCCAGGGTGGCAGTATTCATGGGGACTTTTCTGGGCCCGGCACTGTAATGGTGGCAATCTGGTTGGCACTATTTATATGAGAACTCGGTCTGGCATTGTTATGGAGGCACTGTGGCTGACGATATTTATGAGGGCACTCTATTATAGGGTACTCTGGCTGGTTGTACTGGTAGTCTGCCTGGCAGTATGCATAAGTGAACTCTGACTGGCCCTGTAATGGAGGCATTCAAGCACTGGTGTGGCGGACTCTGGCTGGTACTATTCATACGTGGTCACTGGCACTGTTATGGTGGCACTTTGGCTGGCAGTATTTATCGGTGAGCTCTTTCTGAAACAGCCATTGTTTATAGGTGTAGCAGCCATAGTGCCTCAATTTTTGTGCCAAGTTTTCCTCAATGAATAGTACCAGCCAGATTTCCCCCATAAAAGTGGGCCCGTCCTCTATTAAATGTGCCATGTTTCATTCAAGTTGAATAGTAAACCCGAATACTGCCATAACATTTCCCGGGCCCGAAAACCCCCATAAGATTTCCAGAGTTTCCTCCAAATTTCAATGCCGTGAGCAGTATGAAAAGGACCCCCCAGAGTGCCTCCCCTAACAAATGCCAGGTGCCCCATTACAATGCCAGTGACCATGTATGAATAGTACCCACCAGAGTGCCTCCATAACAGTGCCAGAGTGCCTCCATTACAGTGCCAGTGAGCATGTTTTGAATATACCCCGAGAGCCCCCATAACATTGGCCCTGAGCAGGTTTTGAATATTTCCCCCGAGGGGCCTCCATAACAGTGCCAGTTAGTATTCATGTAATAATAATAACGGAGTACTGCCATACCAGTGCCAGTGAGCGTGTATGATTGGTAGCAGCCAAAGTGCCTCCATAACAGTGCCAGTACATATTCACATAGGAATATAACGAGTGCCTCAATTACTGCGCCAGTGAGTATTCATGCATGAATAGTACTAGCCATAGTGCCACCATAACAGTGCCAGTGAGCATGAATAGTAGCAGCCAGGGGTGCCTACACTATAGTGCCAGTGAGCGTGAATAGTAGCAATCAATGAAACCATAACAGTGCCACAGTGTCTCCATTACCGTGCCAGTGAGGATTTGCATAAGAATAGTACCAGTCAAAGTGCCGCTATAAGTGCTAAAGTGCCTCCCATTTTGTGCCAGGAAGTATGTATGAATAGTAGCAGCAAGAGTGCCTTCATGACAGTGCCAGAGTGCCTCCATTACTGTGCAAGTATATATGCATGGATAGCACCAGCCACAGTACTGCCATAACAGTGCCAAAGTGCCTTGATTACAGTGCCAGCGAATACTTCCATATATAAAAAAAGAGAGAGTGCCTCAAACAACCACAGTGCCTCCCTTGCTTTAACCGTGAATTTGGTGGCACATGGTGCTACAATCCCAGCTCCGGCGTGTTTTTGGAGGCACCTGGGGAGGTACTATTCATCCCGTCATGGACTGTTATGGAGGCACTCTGGCAGGTACTATTCAGAGCATGCTTTTTAGGGAGGCATTTGGGATTTTACTATTCATCAGTCCTGTTTGTTATGGAGGCACTCGGGGAAACTATTCATGCATGATCACTGTTACTTTATGGGGGACTCGGGCAGTATTTTCATGCAGCCCTTTTACTGTTATGGAGGCACCTGGCAGGTACTGTTCATGCATGCTCACTGGCACTGTTATGGCAATACTCTGTTATTATTATTTCATGAATACTCACTTGCACAGTAATGGAGGTACTCTGGCACTGATATGGAAGTACTCTCGCTGGTACTATTCATACATGGTCACTGGCACAGTAGTGGAGGCACTCGGTGTGGTGCTATTCATACATATCTCTGGCCTTGTTATGGTGGCACTGATACTATGCATGAATACTCGCTGGCACAGTAATAGAGGCACTCCGTTTAGACTCTGCACTAATCATAGGGGATTTTTTAACTCATATACTCTGATTTTACCCATTGGGCACTATGGCTGACACTATTGATGGAGGCTGGCACTGTTATGGGGCCACTGTGGCTTACAAAATTCATTTATACATTCATGCTGCCACTTCAAAAGGATCCCAAGATGGTCGTCTTAAAACATGTCCCTGTCACCTTGTGAACCCCTCAGCAGGGCTCTACCGGGCCCTGACTCTGTACCTAAAGAAAGTCTCTGGCCTCTAAGGCACTGATCTCCAACCCGTGGCTCTGCAGCTGTTGCAGAACTACAACTCCCAGCATGCCCTGACGCCCACAGGCTGGAGATCATCGGTCCAATAACTTCATATGGCCATTTAATAGATGGTGACGCCCCCCTAGTCAGGGTTTAAAAACGCCCCGTCCTTTGGCAGAGTTCCCCTTTAAACCAAAATTAACTTACTAAATGTTAGCGGTTGAAAAAAAAAAACACTGTCCACAAGTTCCCCAAGGGAGGGGAAAAAAGGGGTTTAAGGGGGGGAAAAAAGGGGGTTTTAACCCAGCTCCCACTGGGGAAACCCCCGAAACCCCAAGGCAAGAACCAATCTGCCCAGGGGGGACCCCATTCTGACCCAGACCCCACCAGCCAGGATCCAAATTGTACATAGCTACGTACCCCCACCTGTTTCCCGCTGTGACCCGTCCCGGCGGCTAATTTACTGTTTCACAGTGAAGAACCTTTCTCCTCTGAGATTGAAACCCTTTTTTTCCCCGCCGAAGGGGAATGTCCCCCCTTTTCTTTTTTAGGAGGGTTTACATGAAATAATTTTTTTTCCCCCACTTTTGTAGGGGGCCCCTTAAAATATTTATATAAATTTTTAAACATGCCCTCCGGGGCCGTTTTTTTTCTCAAGACTAAATAAGTTCAAATTTTCCAAAACCCCTCCTTAAAATAAGATGGTCCATTCCCCTTATAAGTTTTGGGGGTTTCTCGCTGTGCACTCTCTCTAAAAAGCCCATTCCCCCTTTTTGGGTTTGGGTTTCTCGTCTTTGCACTCTCTCTAAGATGCTCCATTCCTTTTATAAGTTTTTGGTTTTCTCTCTTTGCACTCCCCTCTAAGAGCTCCATTTTCCCCTTATTTAATTTTTTTTCTGTTTTTTTGCACTCTCTCTAAGATGCTCCCTTTCCCCCTTTTTAATTTTTTGGGTTTTCTCGTCTTTCACCCCTCTCTAAGATGCTCCCTTTACCTTATAAGTTTGGGTTTCTCATCTTTGCACTTCTCTAAGATGCTCCATTCCTTTATAAGTTTGGTTTCTCTCTTTGCCTTCTCTAAGATGCTCCATTCACCTTATAAGTTTGTTTGCTCGTCTTTGCACTCTCTCTAAGATGCTCCATTCCCCTTATAAGTTTGGTTTCTCGTCTTTGCACTCTCTCTAAGATGCTCCATTCACCTTATAAGTTTGGTTGCTCGTCTTTGCACTCTCTCTAGCTCCATTATATATTTTCTATAAACTGGGGCCCAGAACTGAACAGCATATTCATCAGTACAAAATGAGCCGGACGCCAAATGGTCGAACAATTGTAATTTATATGGTTTAAAAATAAAATATGCGCGGGGCGTAATTCTCCGGAAGAATCTGCGGACGTGCGAACCGGATGGAATAACCTCATGAACCTCATTGCTCCGGGGCGAGCGGGTCATGGCGGTGACAGATCAGGAGATATGGGGGAGCGGGGAGGACGGGGGCCGTGGGATGACGTGACCAATGACATGTACATAAAATAGTTTTGTTTGCTGTTTCTTTCTCGGGAGCTGGCATGGAAGTCTACGGCGGCGATGGCGGCGGCATTGGCGTCTATCCGGACATCTCCTCCCGCTGCTCCTTGTTCCTACGGACCTCTGCTGCATGAAGCTCCTGGAAAGACAGAAGATGAGATTATCATACAATGGGACCAGATATGGCCCTGCTAATGGGGCTGTGGTAGCTTCCATTCATTGACAGCAGGAAGAGCTCTTGAGGAAATTCAGAATTTTGATGGCTGTCAATGAATGGAGACTTTACCCCATTATGAGGGACGATTCTGTCCCATTAGAATTGTAAATTTATACTTTTTTAGTACAAAATTTACAATTCTGATCGCAGCAGCCTGAAGTCTGACAGACACAGCACTTTGCTGAGTGCCGCAGTGCATTATTAACCAATCAGAGCTCAGCTTTAATTTTTCCAGAGCAGAAAAAAAATTTAAGCTAAGCTCTGATTTGTTAGTATGAGCTCTGATTGTCTTTGTTGCCCATAGCAACCAGAGTCCATCAAGAAAACCAATCAGAGCTCACAGCAACCATCGCCCCATAACAACCAATCAGCTCATAGCAACAGAGCTCAAGCAACCAAAACAGAAGCTCCTAACAACAAACAGAGCTCATTAGCAACATTGGCCCATAGAACCAATCAGATCATAGAACCAATCAGAGCTCACAGCAACCAATCAGGGCCCATAAAACCAATCAGAGCTCATACCACCAATCAGAGCTCTATAGCAACCAATCAAGCTCACAGCAACCAATAGTCCCCCAAACAAACCCAACAGGCTCACGCAACAACGCCCATAAACCAATCAAACTCCTAAAACAAAACAGAGCTCAAGCAAACCCAAACAGACCATAGTAACCAATCAAGCTCAACAACCAATCAGACTCACAGCAACCAATCAGAGCCCAAGAACCAAACAGAGCTCACACAACCAATCAGAGCCAACAACCAATCAGAGCCCATAACAACCAATCAGAGTCATAGCCACCAATCAGAGCTCATAGCAACCAAAACAAACTCATAGATCCCAAACAGCCATAGAATCAATCAAGCATAGCAACCCAAACAGAGCCCATAGCAACCAATCAGCTCATAGCAAGCGATCAGAGCCCATAGCAACCAGAGCTCATAGCAACCAATCAGAGCTCAACTTTCATTTTTTCTGTTGCCCTGGAAAAATGAAAGCTGTGCTCTGATTGGTTGCTATGGGTAACAAAGACAACTTAACCCCCTCAGGTTGCATCTTATATTCAGATTTATGGTTATTTTTTCATCCCCGCTTTCTAAAACCCGTAACCTTTCTTATTTTTCTGTCTACATACACACATGAAGGCTTTTTATTTTGGGGAGGGGAGGGGAGACAGGAAAAAATGTGCATTTCAATGGTGCCATTAGCCGTACCATACAATGTACTGGGAAACCTCAAACAAAATTCACTGAGTGCGCGCCCCTGTCACTGAGCGCCCCCGCCCCACCTCACTGAGCGCGCCGCCCCCCCTTACTAAGCGCGCTGACCCCCCGTCACTGAGCGCGCCGCCCCCGTCACTGAGCGCGCCGCCCCCATCACTGAGCGCGCTGACCCCCCGTCACTGAGCGTGCCGCCCCCGTCACTGTGCGCGCCGCCCCCATCACTGTGCGCGTTGACCCCCCCGTCACTGAGCGCGCCGCCCCCTGTCATTGAGCGCCACTCGATCACTGAGCGCCCCCCCTCCACCGAGCGGGCCCCCCTCTCCCCGTCACTGAGGGCGCCGCCGCCTGTCACTGAGCGCGCCCCCCCTCACTGAGCGCGCCACCCCCATCACTGAGCGCGCCGCCCCCTGTCATTGAGCGCCCCCCCATCACTGAGCGCCCCCCCATCACTGAGCGCGCCCCCCCTCTCCCCATCACTGAGCGCGCCGCCCCCATCACTGAGCGCGCCGACCCCCCGTCACTGAGCGCGCTGAACCCCCGTCACTGAGCGCACCGCCCCCCGTCACTGAGCGCCCCACATCATGACACGCCCCGTCAATGGGGCACCCCCCCGTCACTGAGCGCCTCCCCTCTCCCCGTCACTGAGCGCGCCGAGCCCAGGCACTGAGCGCGCCGAGCCCAGTCCCTGTGCGCGCCGCCCCCCACTGAGCGCGCCCCCCCCCACTGAGCGCGCCGACCCCCCCCGTCACTGAGCGCGCCGCCCCCGTCACTGAGCGCGCCGCCCCCCTTCACTGAGCGCCTCCCCTCTCCCTGTCACTGAGCACCTCCCGTCACTGAGTGCGCCGCCACCGTCACGAGCGCGCTGAACTCCCTCACTGAGCGCCCGCACACCCCCATCACTGAGCACACTACCCCCCTCACTGAGCGCGCCGCCCCCATCACTGAGCGCGCTGACCCCCCGTCACTGAGCGCGCCGACCCCCCGTCACTGAGCGCCCCCCATCACTTAGCGCGCTGACCCCCCATCACTTAAACGCGGTGACCCCGTCACTGGGGGTTCCGCCCCTGTCACTGAGCGTTTGCCCCTTCACTGAGCGCGCCGCCTCCCCCTTCACTGGGGCGCGCCTCCCCTTCACTGAGCGCCCGCCTCCCCCTTCACTGAGGGCCGCCTCCCCTTCACGAGCGCGCCGCCTCCCCCTCACTGAGGCGCCGCCCCCCCCTTCACGAGGGGCGCCGCTTCCTCCCCTTCACTGAGAGCCCGCCGGCCTCCCCTTCACTGAAGGCCGCCCCCCCCTTCATGAGCGCGCGCCTCCCCCGTCACTGAGCGCGCGCCCCCTTCACTGAGCGCCCGCCTCCCCCTTCACTGAGCCGCCCCCCCCCCTTCACTGAGCGCGCGCCTCCCCTTCATGGGGGCGCCGCTCCCCCTTCACTGAGCACGCCCCTTCCCCCCTTCACTGGAGTGCCGCCTCCCCCTTCATGAGCGGCCGCTTTCCCCCCTTTACTGAGCGCGCCGCCTCCTCCTTCACTGAGAGCGCCGCCTCCCCCTTCACTGAGCACGCCGCCTCCCCCTTCACTGAGCGCGCCGCCTCCCCCTTCACTGAGAGCGCCGCCTCCCCCTTCACTGAGCGCGCCGCCTCCCCCTTCACTGAGCGCGCCGCCTCCCCATTCACTGAGCGCGCCGCCTCCCCCTTCACTGAGCGCGCCGCCTCCCCATTCACTGAGAGCGCCGCTTCCCCATTCACTGAGCGCGCCGCCTCCCCATTCACTGAGCGCGCCGCCTCCCCATTCACTGAGAGCGCCGCTTCCCCCTTCACTGAGCACGTTGCCCTACGCCTGCGTGTACTTCTAAAGCGCTTTGTGCCGGCACCCATTCACTTTTGGTTTCCCCGACATCTAAGCACCAGAAAGTAGTGACATGTCATGGGGAGAACGTCGGGTAATCATAGTACACAACGAGTGCTCTGATTTTACCGTACTTGCAGGCCGCACTTCTGGCACATTGCAGCGCGATTACGCCGTGTGAACATAGCCTAAGACTGTCTCTGTTGCCCATAGCAACCAATGTAATATGCAATCTCACAATGAAATGGTGATACCCGATGGGGTCACCAGACAGGGGCAGAACTACCGGGGTAGCAGCTGCTACGGGGCCTGCATCCCGAGCGTTCAGAGGCAGGACTGCTCGATCTTAGCAGAGCGGAGTGCTATGGGTGCTCTGCTAATCAACCTGGGTAGCCTAATGCCTTAGGCCTTAAAGGGAACCTGTCACATAGGTTATGCCCCCCTGGCTGAGAACAGCACAAGCTAGTGTCAGACCCACTGTTTCCAGCGCTGTGCCCCTTATTCTGTAAGATGCGGCAGTTTTCGAGTATTTAAAGGGAACCTGTCACATAGGTTGTGCCACCCTGGCTGAGGACAGAACAAGTTAGTGTCAGACCTGCTGTTTCCAGCGCTGTGTCCCTTATTCTGTAAGATGCTGGAGTTTTCGTGTATTTAATGCTCAAATCTGCAGTTTTCAGCCAGAAGAGTCATTCAAAGAGTCAGTTTTTTCAAACCCCGCCCATCTTAGTCTAGCCCCGCCCACCTCAACTGATAAACCTATTACTTTGAATAGGTAGAAACATGTGAATAACTGTCAGTGGGCGGGGCTGGCCTTTGGTGGGCGGGGCTAACACCTGCTCATGAATAAGATTCGAGGGGTAAATGCTCTAAAGCTGCAGCATCTTACAGAATAAGGGACACAGCGCTGGAAACAGCAGGTCTGACACTGGCTTGTGCTGTCTTCAACAAGGGGGGCACAACCTATGTGACAGGTTCCCTTTAAGCCTACCAGGCGCCGGTCCACAGTGCTGATGTGGGTGATGCGATAACGTTATATCAGTGCATCGCCCACGCCGGGCTCAGAGGCTGTCCGGGCGCCCATCATGTTGGGAATATTTAGGTGTGTTAGTTCTTTTTTTTTTTTTTTTTAAACACTAATGGACCCTACTTTAAGCCTGCCTACCTATATGGGGCCCCTATAACCTACCCCTAAGTATGCCTTCTTATAAGAGGCCCCTGTAACCTCCTCCTAAGTCTGCCTATATGGGGACCCTAAAGACTACCTAAAATCTGCCTACCTATATGGGGCCCCTATAGCCTATCCCTAAGCCTCCCTACCTATATGGGGCAACCTATAACCTACGTAAAGCCTGCCTAAATGGGACCCTCTATAACCTACTTAAAGCCTGCCTACATACGTGGGGCCCCCCATAGTCTACCTTAATCCTGCCTATCCATTTGGGGCCCTCTATAGCCTACCTAAAGCCTGCCTGCCTACCTATATGGGGCACCCTATAAACTACCAGAAACCTGCCTACCTATGTCGGGACCACCTATAGCCTATATACCTACCTAATAAGGGGACCACCTATAGTCTATCTAACTACCTACCTGGGGCCCACCTATAGCCTGCCTACCTACATACCTATGTGGGGCCCACCTATAGCCCACCTACATCCTACCTGTTGCCCACTTACTGCCTACGTGGCCGCCTAAGGGCCTACTTACACCCCATCTATCTACCTGGGGGCTCCCTACTGAACTGGCGCCTAACTACTGTCTATCTGGGGCCAATCTACCTACCTACCAGTGGCCTACCAATCTAACTGGGACCTATCTACCCACCTGTGGCCTAACTTCTGCCTATGTGAACAAACAAGAAGTATCCTCTGATATCTCCTACGTAAGGTTAAAACATATCCAAGTTTATTAGAATCTTTTAAAAATCCATGATGATAGCGAGCAGCAGCTAACGCGTTTCGGATTTAACTAACCCTTACTCATAGCATGATGGCAACCAAACAAAACTTTACTTATATACAACTTCTGCCTACCTACATACCTGGAGCTTCCCAACCTAGGGCCTACCAACCTATCTAATGGGGGGCACAGGCGATAGGTGTAACACAATCTCTAGGGAGTGAATCCTCTGTTCCTCCCCTCTCTGCTAGGAGACTGGGCCTCTAAGCTATGGCCTGTACCCACTCTCCTACCCCTGGGAAGTTTGTACAGAGGTTGGGGGCATGGAGGGAGGTGCTGGAACAGTGAGGATTCTAAGATATTTGTGTCCAAATCTGCAGGGACGAGTGGTGGCCGGGAGAAGTCACCATGACAATCTGGACCAGTTGCAGAAGAAAAAGGAAAGTCAACGACTCATAAGAGAAATGTCACCTGTGAGTCACAAGTTGTAACTGCACTGCAATCACTTATGTCTGCAGAGCCTGAGTACACTGGTCTCTACCACAATATGGTCACTGTATGGGGGTAATATACAATCTGTACAGTCTGTGAACACAAGTATATACCACTATATGATCACTGTATGGTGGTAATATACAGTCTTTAGAGCCTGTGTACACTGGTCTCTACCACTATATGGTGTCTGTATGGGGGTAATATACAGTCTGCAGAGCCTGTGTACAACTGGCCCTACCACTATATGGTCACTGTGTTGTGGTAATATACAATCTGCAGAACCTGTGTACACTGGTTTCTACCACTATATGGTCACTGCATGGAGGTAATATATAGTCTGCAGAGCCTGTGTACACTAGTGTCTACCACTATATGGTCACTTTATGGAGGTAATATACAGTCTGTAGAGCCTGTGTACACTGGTGTCTACCACTATATGGTCACTATATGGAGGTAATATACAGTCTGCAGAGACTGTGTACACTGGTGTCTACTACTATATGGTCACTGTATGGAGGTAATATACAGTCTGCAGAGCCATGTACACTGGTACCTACTACTATATGGTCACTGTATGGAGGAAATATACAGTCTGCAGAGTCTGTGTACACTGGTACCTACTACTATATGGTCACTGTATGGAGGTAATATACAGTCTGCAAAGCCATGTACACTGGTACCTACTACTATATGGTCACTGTATGGAGGTAATATACAGTCTGCAGAGCCTGTGTACACTGGTGTTTACCACTATGTGTTCACTGTATGGGGGTAATATTGGTCTTTGTATACTGACCTTTATTGGGAATACAAGGAGATTTTTCAGTCCTATTGGTGGTATTTTGAGTTGGTTCTGGCGGTAAAGGGGTCCTTATGTGTCCCTTTATTGTAATGTTGGGTCTTGGGTATAGTTTGTTTGTTTGGTAGCATTTATGGGTATGATGGTGGGGTTTACGCTCCTGTATTATTTAGTTACTGCATGACTTATTAAGTGGTCCCGGAAAATGTTCGTGGTTGGGGGGGGGGGGGCACATCCAAAAGTTTGCTATGTGGCCCAGGGTTCTCTGAGAGAGAAACCAATACCTTTTCACGGAGACGCTCCCTGAGAGCCGCCAAGTGGGCGTCGCGTATCTCCTTGCTCAGCTCCATCTTGTAGTTGAGTTTTTCCTCAGCCATTCGGCTAAAGTTGTTATTGTCTTCTATTGCCCTGTGCAGAACGTCCCGCTCGTCTCCCTTTCTCAGAAAGTTTTTCAGCCCCGCGTTTCCGGGTTGGGGGAAAAAAAAGAAAACCATCTGTCCCCGGGTTTAAACCCAGACACTCTATATCACTATATACAAGGAGATGTATGACTTATACCAGCTGTACATATATCACTATATACAGAGATCCCCAGGTTATACCAGCATGCCCATATAAAATATACGGAGACCTCAGTTTAACCACAGCCCCATTCATTAACAGAAGATCCCAGGTTAACCACATCCCCCATATCACTTTAAAAGGGAAAATCCCCGGTTATCCACATCCCCATACACTTATAAGGGTCCCCAGGTTATCAGCATGCCCCCATATCACTATATCAGGAGATCCCAGGTTATACCAGCTCTCCAACATTATATACAGGAGGCCCGGGATACCAGCACCCCCCCCATATCACTTATACAGGAGATCTCCGGTTTATACCGCATCTCTATCACTATATAAGAGATCCCCGGGTTATACCAGATGCTCCTATCATTATATACGGAGAGGCCCGGTTATACCACATGCCCAATCCTATATACAGGAGATCCCCGGGTTATACCACATGCCCCTTTCACATTACGGGAAATTCCCCGGTTACCAGCTGCCCATATCACAAAAATACAGGGACCCCCGGGTTTATCCCGCATGCTCCATACACTATTCAGAGATTCCCGGGTTTTACCACATCCCATATCCATAGTTCCCAATTTTGAAAGTGAAAAAGCAAGACTTTAGTGGGCGGCGCGGTTGCGCGCCGCGGGAAAAAAATTTCAGGACACGCCCCCTTGTTGGTATGCCCCACCCCTTTAAAAAGCCCCACCCACCCACCTAAGCATAAGGCTTTGGGAAAAAAGCCCGGTGATGCCCCTTTTAGCCAGGTAGAGCCCCCCAAAAACCCGGTTGCCCCCACACGGTAGATGCCCCCCCGTAGCCCAAATAGATGCCCCCCTGAGCCAGGAGAGCCAAATTGTAGCCAGGAATGCCCCCGTTGGGCCGGGAGGTCCCCCCATTTTTACCAGGGATTCCCCCCTTGTTAGCCAGGAGTGCCCCTCTGTTTTGCCGGGAGTGCCCCCAAATTTTTTGGGGCCAGGTAGTGCCCCCAATTTTTGCCAGGTAGTGCCCCCCTTGTTGCCAGGTTGGGCCCCCTTTGTTGCCAGGTAGTGCCCCCCTCTTTTTAGCCAGGGATGCCCCCCTCTGTTACCGGTATGCCCCATCTGTTACCAGTAGTGCCCCATCTGTTAGCAAGTGTGCCCCCCCTCGTTAGCCAAGGAGTGCCCCCATCGTTGGGCCAAGTAGTGCCCCATTGTTATCCAGGTAGTGCCCCCTCGTTAGCCAGGTAGTGCCCCCCCTTTGGGTTTCCAGGATGCCCCATTGGGTTTCCAGAGTGCCCCCATTGTTGCCAGGGGAGTGCCCCCATTGTTAGCCGGATGCCCCCTTGTTGCAGGGAGTGCCCCCTTTTGCCAGGTAGTGCCCCATCTGTTAGCCAGTATGCCCCACGTTAGCCAGGTAGTGCCCCCTCTGTTGCCGGTAGTGCCCCCCTGTTGCCAGGTATGCCCCCATCTGTTTTGCCAGGTAAGGGGCCCCTCTGTTAGCCAGGGAGTGCCCCCCCTTTGTTCCAGGTATGCCCCTTTTTCGCCCTGTAGTGCCCCCATCTGTTTGCCAGGTAGTGCCCCCATCTGTTTTGCCAGGTAGTGCCCCCTTGTTGCCAGGTAGTGCCCCCCCCGTTGCCAGGAGGGGCCCCCCCTGTCCAGGTAGTGCCCCCTCTGTTAAACCATAGTTTTCCCCCCCCTTTTACCAGGTAGTGCCCCCTTTGTTGCCAGGTAGTGCCCCCCTTGTTGCCAGGGGATGCCCCCATTGTTGCCAGGGAGTTGCTCTCCTGTTTCCAGGTAAGCCCCCCAAAGCTAATAAAAATAAAAAAATAAAACCACTTCCTCACCGGCTCCCGCGCCGGCCCCTCCCGCCCGTTCCCCAGCGGCGCAGGGGGGAAGTGAGACAGCCGCGCTCACTCCCCCCGACCGCGCGTCACTTCCCCCCGCGCCGCTGAACTGTTGTGGGCGCACACACCGGGGCCCCTAAACAGGGGGGGGAGGGAGGAGGGAGCATCCCCCCTCCTCCCCCCCCACAGTAGACCGGGGCGGGTGGCGGCCGCTGCGGCCGCTTCACCCCCTGTAGGAGCGGTCCCCCCGGCCAAAAGTAGCCCCCGCTACTCTTGCGCCCCGGTAATTTAAAGGACCCCCCGGCAGGGGGCGGGAGGAATGCCAAATCCCCCGGGGGGCGGTAGGGGACCCCAAATAGCGGGGCCCCCCCCCCAAAAAGGGAGAGTTGGCATTTTGCCTATCACTATATACAGGAGATCCCCAGGTTTTACCCATGCTCCAAACACTATTACGGGGTCCCCCGGTTTACCACATGCTCCATATCACTATATCCGAGTTCCCCGGTTATACCACTGCTTTATATCACTATATCAGGGGTCTCCAGGTTATACCAGCTGCTTCATATCACTTATACAGGGGTTTCCCCAGGGTTTTACCCAAAATTCTCCATATCACTATTACAGGGGAGGGGCCCCGGGTTTTACCCAAAAGCCCATTCACTATAAACAGGAAACCCCAGGTTATCCAGCATGCTCCATATACTAATAAAAGGGGGATCCCCCGGTTATACCCAGCTCCATATACTATATACGGAGAGGCCCAGGGTTATACCGCATGCTCCCAACACCTATACGGAATGTATAACTTATACCAGCACGCTCCATATCACTCTATACAGGAGATGTATAACTTATACCAGCTGTACATATATATTGAAATACAGGAGATGCCCAGGATATTGCAGCATGGTATAACCTGGGCACTCTCCTAAAGCCACATGGACAAGTTACCTTCCTCCTCTCCTCGGCGGCCTCCAGCCTCTTTTGCAGGTCCTCCAGGGACACCTCCCTCTTCCTGGGAGAGATGGCCAGTGGAGGACCATCCGGGGACAAGTCTGAAGGGGATTTCAGGATCACCTCGAAGCTCTGCCCTGATGCCCTCTTGTTGAGCTGCTTCACCTCCATATCTGAGGACACAAGACCATCATCAGTATCATTGTCTGTGACCTTCTCAGGGAGGACAGAAGAGCCTTTCTGACCTTCATACTCGTAGATTGTCTTGGGGTGAGGCTGCGAGTAGAAGCAGGAGCAGATCAGCGACAGCACCGACAGCTCCTTCATCTTCTCTTTGTGGCTGCAAGATAAAAGGGATGACTTATAGAAGGATCCTTGTACGTGTGCTCGCTGCAAGAGACTGGAGAGCTTACTGCTATGGAGCCTGATGATAAGCGGCGCCATATCTGTATCACTCAGAGCTTTCCCACCATAGACTTTGATGGGATATGACTAGGGTATGCCATCAAAGGTGCGGGTGCCAGCTATGGGACTGGCACCTATCTCAGGTCCGGGCTCAGAATGGAGGGTAGCTTGCAGATGTCTCTCCATTATACTCTATGAGATTTCCCGGTACAGGTGAGCAGTAAATGTGCAGCTGTACTGAGAACTCCCATAGAACTGAATGGAGAGACGTGCGTACGCTCAACCTGCTCTCCATTCTGAGTCGGCACTTCTGGGGAGCCGTTCCCGAGATAGGCGCGGGTCACACTCTCACGATTGCTGCCCTGAAAGTGTCGGCTCAGAATGGAGAGCAGGTTGAGCAGACGCACGACTCTCCATTCAGTTCTATGGGAGTTCTCGGTACAGCCGCACACACCGCTCACCTGTACTGGGAAATCTCATAGAGGCATCCTCAAACTGCGTCCCTCCAGCTGTTGGGAGACTACAACTCCCATCATGCCCACTGTTATAGATGATATAAATGCACGATGGGAGCTGTAGTTTCCCAACAGCTGGAGGGCCGCCGTTTGAGGATGCCTGCTCCATACCTATCAGACTTTGATGGCATATCCTTTTTTTTTTTTTTAACCATAAACTTTTTATTTGTCAGATATAAGGTAATACAAACAGAATACAGTATATGTCATTGTAAGACCAAATTTCAACTTTTATCCCCAAAACACAACCCAGCCCACCTCCCAAATCCATCTCCAGATTCAGAACAGTAAACATCCATTACAATCACATAGCAATGCAATATTAATAACAGTCAGTTCTTATCACAATAAAAATTGTACCTGGCTGTCGGACGGCCTCCATCCACACAACTGCCACAGACCCAGTCCCATGAATCTCTACACGGAGATCCCCAACACCCTATACCTAACTAAGTTCGGTGCAGCAAGACCAGAAGTATCCAGCCATTTAGCCCATATTTTACCATACTTATTTTTGGCTCCTCTCTTAACCCCTTAACGACCCGGGCGTATGAGTACGTCCCAGGGCCGCTAGGGGGCTTTGCAGGGGGATCGCTCCGCCCGCTGGCGCTGTTTAACCCATCAGACACCGCGGCAAAGATGGCCGCGGTGTCTGAATGAACGCCGATCGGTGCCGCGCACCGATCGTTACGGTCATCGGCACCTGCGCCGATCCGCCGACCGGACACGGTGGTGGGGAGCCGTGTGAAGGCTCCCTTCACTTACACTGGCCGGTTTGCCCCACTTCCGTCTGCAGACAGGAAGTGGGGAAACCGCCATCTTTGTACACCCTAATGCATTGCGACCATTTTGTGCGACCAAAAAAGTTATTGGTCGCACAAAATGGCGCCGTGGCGCAAATTTCAAAAATAGAAAAATTTTGGAATTTTTTTACGGTACCAAAACATAA
The DNA here is from genome assembly GCA_025379985.1 of Phyllomedusa bahiana. NCBI lineage: Eukaryota > Metazoa > Chordata > Amphibia > Anura > Hylidae > Phyllomedusa > Phyllomedusa bahiana. The sequence continues at coordinate 52,086 of JAODAL010025382.1, forward strand.
TGGAAACCCTACATGTTTGGTATTTCCGGATGCGTATCAACCTGTAGAATACAGATAACACATTATATTTACCGAAGATTGAACGGCGTAAAAGCAAAACCCCCGCAAACATGGCGAAAATCCCTTTTTTTTTCACAATTTGTCCCACTTGGAATTTTTTTGCGGTTTCCCAGTATATTCTATAGTAAAGTGAATAACACCATTATAAAGTAAATCTTGTCCCGCACAGGGTCCTGTTCACAGGGTCAGTGTAGGGTGTACTAGGGTTAGTATACCCAGGGCAGGGTCGCCCTTTTCAGGGCGATGACTCTTCGACTTCTACTAGGAGTTAGATCCAGTGGACTAATATTGAGAGGTGTTTCATCATTTGATTTCATCTGTTATATTCTGCATGGCTGCTCTGTTCACAGGGTCAGAATAGGGTCTAAAAGGGTTAATATACCCAGGGCAGGGCCGCCCTTTTCGGGGCGATTACTCTGCGACTTCTACTAGAAATTAGATCCAGTGGACTAATATTGAGAGGTTTTTCATCATTTGATTTCATTTGTTATATACTGCGTGGCTGCCTTGTTCACAGGGTCAGAATAGGGTGTACTAGGGTTAATATACCCAGGGCAGGGCCGCCCTTTTCGGGGCGATTACTCTGTGGCTTCTACTAGGAATTAGATCCAGTGGACTAATATTGAGAGGTTTTTCAGCATTTGATTTAATCTGTTATATGCTGCGTGGCTGCCCTGATCACAGGGTCGATAGAATTCTAGGGTGTACTATAGAGTTAATAATACCCATGGGGCTGAGGCTTGCCCATGTTTCGGGACCTACGATTACTCTGTGGCTTCTACTAGGAGTTAGATCCAGTGGACTAGTAGGGAGAGGTTTTTAATCATTTGTGGCCCCTCTTCTTTTCAGCTATTTGATATAGGACGGAGAGGAAGAAAAAACTGGCTCATAGAGGATTGTCTACACTCACACATTGTAAGAGGCCCTCAGCTTTGTGAGCAGGAGTAGGTTACAGGGGTCGTCTCGCTACAGTGATTCATCTTACCTCAGTCCTGTTTTCTTGGTTTCATTTTGAATTCAGGGGCGTGTTTACTGTCTTCCACTAGGCTGCAGTAGAAGCCAGGTCTGTATCTATAGTGACCAGTGCTGGCAGCTTATCAGGAGAGATTGAACAGGTCAGTAGCTAAAGCAACCAGTGCTGGCAGCCGATCAGCAGAGATCGAACAGGTCTGTAGCTATAGCGACCAGTGCTGGCAGCCTATCAGGAGAGATTGAACAGGTCTGTAGCTATAACAACCAGTGCTGGCAGCCTATAGGAGAGATTGAACAGGTCTGTAGCTATAGCGACCAGCGCTAGCAGCCTATCAGGAGAGATTGAACAGGTCTGTAGCTATAGCAACCAGTGCTGGCAACTTATCAGGAGAGATCAAACAGGTCTGGTAAATGCTATAGCGACGCGTGCTGGCAGCCTATCGGAGAGATTGAACAGGTCTGTAGCTCATAGCAACCAGCGCTGGCAAGCCTGTCATAGGAGAGATCAAACAGGTCTGTAGCTATAGGGACCTGAGGAGCTGATGCAGCCCATACAAGAGGGGATATCTAGGAATAGGTAGGACACTGCTAATGGACACATATTGCAAAGTGACTTGTTTTTGCCAGATCTTTAACATAAAAAGCAGCAATCCCTGTAGTGAGACAACCCCATTAAGAAGGGTAGGGACCCGCACCAAGACCAGAGCTCAGTGTTGCTATAAGCCCCACCAATTCTAGGTATACACCTGGTGGGCAACCAATTTAAAAAAAAATGTAGCTAGTGGTAAGAAGTGGGAGCATTTTATATATTACATGATGCAAGTAGCGATATAATAACCAGATTCAGGAGAAACTAGCACCTGCTGCAGGCAAGAGGCGGCACCGAGCCGCAGACAAGGCTATGAGACCCAGACAAGTCACCAAGGACACTGAAAGCCTCTGCCCAAATACCCAGCCCTAATCAGCTGCTATGTGCACAAGCGTCCACCCTCCAGGGACCACAGAGCCTGGCGCCAGCTTTCAGCCTTAATTACCTAATGCCAGACATGACGGGCAGCTGACAACAGAGCGTGTGCGTCCTGGGTATAGAAGAGGAAGATGACAGGGATAAGGGACTACAAAGGGAATAGCAGAACAGAGAGCCTCCTGCTTCATATACACCGGACGGGACCTAATACCGACCTAAAGGGACAATGGATGTTAATATTTACAAAGAAGGTGCCTATGTCAGATCTAGAGCAATAGTGTCAGAAGCACAAGAGAAAACTGGTTACAACAACAACAACACTATTTTATCTATATATAAATATTCTCCAGAGCTGCGCTCACTATTCTGCTGGTGCAGTCACTGTACATACATTACTTATCCTGTACTGATCCTGAGTTACATCCTGTATTATCCTCCAGAGCTGCACTCATATTTGCTGGTGCAGTCCCCTTGTACATACATCACTTATCCTGTACTGATCCTGGTTACATCCTGTATTATCCTCCAGAGCTGCGCTCACTATTCTGGCTGGTTGCAGTCACTGTGTACATACATTACTTATCCTGTACTGATCCTGGGTTACATCCTGTATTTCCCCCAGAGCTGCACTCACTTTTCTGCTGGTGCAGTCACTGTGTTACATACATTACTTATCCTGTACTGATCCTGAGTTACATCCTGTAGTATACTCCAAGCTGCACTCACTATTCTGCGGTTTCAGTCACTGTGTACATACATTTCTTATACTGTACTGATCCTGAGTTACATCCTGTATTTATACCCCAGAGCTGCACTCACTATTCTGCTGGTGCATCCATGTTAACAATACAATTACTTATCCTGTACTGATCCTGGGGTTACATCCTGTATTATACCCCAGAGCTGCACTCCATAGTCTGCTGGTGCAGTCACTGTACATTACATTACTTATCCTGTACTGACGCTGAGTTACATCCTGTATTATACCCCAGAGCTGCGCTCACTATTCTGATGGTGCAGTCACTGTGTACATACATTACTTTCCTGCACTGATCCTGAGTTACATCCTGTATTATACTCCAGAGCTGCACTCACTATTCTGCTGGTGCAGTCACTGTGTACATACATTACTTATCCTGTACTGACCCTAAGTTACATCCTGTATTATCCTCCAGAGCTGCACTCACTATTCTACAGGATGTAGAACTGAAATCTCCCAGCATTCTCTACTTGAGCAATGTCTACACAGAGCACTGTCTAGTGATTTGGGCTTGTATCACAAACATAACTTACCTCTTACCCAAAGAGTAGTAAACAAGCGTTTAATTCATAGGGATCTGACTGCAGGGGCCCTGTATCTGGGAACTGTTGCTCCATTTGCTGCCAATGACATACCTGCCAACTCTCCCAGATCAAGAGGGAGACACCCGCAAATCGAGAGACCTCCCACACTCCTGGGAGAGCTGGAGAACCTCCCACAGCCGAAAGGATCCCGAAGCCTCTCTTAACTAGAAGTGGCACCAGGGCAGCGTCTCATGACTCCGAAGCCTCTACCTACGGTGGGTGAGGAGGGGAATGGAAGGGGGAAGCAGCAGGGCAATTTTTATTATTATTATTTTCTTTCACCCACCCGCTGCCTCAAAGGAACTCTACCCCCACGACAGGCAGCTGGGTGTAAAAAATTTAAAAAAAAATTTCACTCCTCACCCACCACAACGTGGTTGGAGGGGACTTGTGGGAGCACATTGGTGGCGGTGGCGTCGGGTGGGGTTAGAGTCCAGACCCCCCACCGCTGCTGTGCACTTCAGACAGAATCCTGCAGTGCAGTTTTTTTTAGTACAGTTTTGGGATACCTATGACTTTTTGTTCAATTTATAGCACTTTTATGTGTGGAGGGGATGCAAAATGACCCCTCCACTCCCCCCCCCCCCAAAAAAAATGTATATTTTTGGTTTACGGTGCTTAGGATAAATAATGATCTGTTTTTTAATTTATTTTATTAATTTTTTTTCTATTTTTTACTTATTTTGTTATTTTTTGTGTAAAATGGCAGTGGGAGGGGGAGTGATGGTCTAGATCAAGGGTGTCAAACTCAAATACACAGTGGGCCAGAATTAAACTTTTTGACAAAGTTACGGGCCAACCTGACAGAACCCTGTGTTTTCCCTCAATTGCTTTTCTCCCGCACTGCCTTATGTCTTGGTTCACTCTTAGGGCTTGTCCCCACGGCCGGTTTTGCAGACAGTTTTCGGTTTTGAAAGCCATCTGCAAACCGGCTGACAAACTTCTACACGGACCTCTATGGAAAATCCGTGCAGCGGTCCCCACTGCACGGATTTTCCACTGGACGGATTTTTAGACCAACGGCGGTCAAAAAAAGATTGGACATGTTCATTCTTCTGCCCAGTTTTTGGGCAGAATATGAACATCTCAATGCGAGGGGGGAGGGCTTTTCTCCACAAACAGTGAAGAAAAGCCGCCCCCCTGGGGGCATTTGCATGGCCGCAAAAACAGAGCGAATACCGGTAGGATAATCCATCCGGTATTTGCTCTGTACCGTGGGGATGCGCCCTTAGGGCCACAGAAACAGTCCGGTACTCACTTTATTTGCAATGACTGCAGTCAATTAGCTCACTGTCTCCTGTGGTTTTCAGTGCTTGTCATCTGCTGCAGCGTCTCTGTTTGGAGTACCCTGCTGCCTGCAGAGATGCTGGGGCTGAGAAGGAGCTGGAAGAGTTAAAGGGGTTGTCTCACTACATTGATTCATCTTACCTCAGTCCTGTTTTCTTGGTTTCTTATTGAATTCAGGGACGTGTTTACTGGCTTCTACTAGGCGCCATTAGAAGCCAGGTCTGTAGCTATAGCAACCAGTGCTGGCAGCCTATCAGGAGAGAGAGAACAGGTCTGTAGCTATAGCAACCAGTGATGACAGCCTATCAAGAGAGATTAAACAGGTCTGTTGCTATAGCAACCAGTGCTGGCAGCCTATCAGGATAGATCAAACAGGTCTGTAGCTATAGCAACCAGTGCTGGCAGCCTATCAGCAGAGATGGAACAGGTCTGTAGCTATAGCAACCAGCGCCGGCAGCCTATCTGGATAGATCAAACAGGTCTGTAGCTATAGCAACCAGCTCTGGCAGCCTATCATGAGAGATTGAACAGGTCTGTAGCTGTAGCGACCTGAGGAGCTGATGCAGCCCATACAAGAGGGGATATCTCAGAATAGGTAGGACACGGTAATGGACACATATTGCAGAGTGACTTGTTTTTGCAAGATCTTTAACATAAAAAGCAGCAATCCCTGTAGTGAGACAACCCCTTTAACTGTCTCCTGTGGTCTTCAGTGCTTGTTTTCTGTGCACCCCTTGTTTGGGTACCCTGCTCCCTGCAGGATGGGGGGAGAAGGGCTGGAAGAGTTAAAAGGGGTTGTTCACTCTTTGTTCATCTACCTCAGTCCTTTTTCCGGTTCTTATTGAATTCAGGGACGTGTTTAGGCTTCTACTAGGCGCCATTAGAAGCCAGGCTGAGCTTTTGAACCAGTGCTGGACCCTATCAGGAGAGTTTAAACAGGTTGTAGTAAAGAAACCATGCGGCAGTATCGGATAATCAAAAGGTCTGTGCTTTGCAACCAGTGCTGCGCCTATGGGGGAATATCGGGTTCTGTAGCATGCAACCAGTGCCGCCACCTATCTGGTAGATCAAACAGGTCGTAGCTATAGCAACCAGACTGGCAGCCTATCATGGGATTAAACGGTCTGTGCGTAGCGACCTGGGGCATGCCCCCAATACAAGAGGGGATATCAGGGTTTTTAGGACATGGAAATGGAAAAAATTGAAAAGTGACTTTTTTTTGCAAGATCTTTAACAAAAAAAAGCGCAATCCTTAGTGAGAAAACCCTTTAATGTCTCCTGTTGTCTTCAGAGCTTGTTTTCTGCTGCAGCATCTGTTTGGAGTACCCTGCTGCCTGCAGAGATGCTGGGGCTGAGAAGGAGCTGGGAGGGTTAAGTGTTGGGAATTCCGGATCTTTGTTTCTCCCTCTGAGCTACTCTTATCAGTCATTTTGCTTTCTAAGTTGTTTCTCCTGCCCTGTGGCCCCTTTTCTGCTCTATTCTGGAGAGAGGAGCTTAGTGAGCAGTGCAATGACAGCTCCTGGCTTCTTCCTCTACTTCTCTGCACACTGCCTGGTCACTACTTGCAGCCCAAATATAATTACACTGCCTTTGAGATTGACACCCCTGGTCTAGATTGTTACATTGTGATAGTGTGTGATGTTTTGCTTTGTTCTTTGTTACATTGTATCCATGTATTTCCTGTTGGATCTGTAATATGTAATGTTTGTATCTCAGCCTGGATGACCACACGGGGAGGGGAGCATTCCTGGTGCAGTCAGTGTCTAATCACATGGGCGTAGCTATAGGGGGTGCAGAGGTAGCAGTCGCTACCGGGCCTTGAAGCTTGAGGGGACCCAAAAGCCCTCCTGCCATATAGCAAGACACTAGTATTATAAATAACACATGGTAACTGGGGGCCCAATTTCACTTTCTGCATTGGGGCCCAGTAGCTTCAAGTTACACCTCTGTCTAATCATGTACTTGACTGGAACCTTAACCCCTTAACGACCACCCACTGACTTTTGACGTCGGCTTG
>JAODAL010025383.1:0-58731 GCA_025379985.1 Phyllomedusa bahiana
CTGGCTATTGGGGACACTACCTGGCTTTTGGGGACACTACCTGGCTATTGGGAGCACTACCTGGCTATTGGGGACACTACCTGGCTATTGGGATCACTACATGGCTATTGGAAGCACTACCTGGCTATTGGGGGCACTACCTGGCTATTGGGTGCACTACCTGGCTAATGGAGGCACTACCTGGCTGTAAGGGCACTATCTGGCTATTGGGACAGCTACCTGGCTAGAGGGGCAGCAACCTGGCTAAAAGGGGCATTAACCTGGCTCAGGAGGCTACTACCTGGTTTACAGGGGGTTATTACCGGGCTTACAGGGTTCAAATAGGGCACCGAGATACATACCTATTGGGGCACAGTTTTGGCAGTAACTCCCAGCTCTCCTGGATGCTGAAGGGGACAATCCAACAGTCCAGGGAAGCTGGGTGACGCCAAAACCTTAATTTAGCTTTCTTCCAGAGCCATTACACAGTTAGGTGGAGTAGGGTGTGGCTGTTTCGAAGGGGGCATGGCTTACATGCAAGATGGGTGTGGATATGTAAATATTTGGCACGGCGCGCTACGCACGCCGCCCCTTCAAATCTCCTACTTTGAAAAGTTGGCATTTATGGTGTTGTCTCTATGGCTCCTCCAGCAGCTGTGGGATGCAGTCAGCAAGTGGGGCCCCTGGATGGTGGTGTTGGCTCTATGGCCCCTCCAGCAGCTGTGGGATGCAGTCAGCATGTGGGGTCCCTGGATGGTGGTGTTGGCTCTATGGCTCCTCCAGCAGCTGTGGGATACAGTCAGTATGTGGGGCTCCTGGATGGTGGTGTTGGCTCTATGGCTCCTCCAGCAGCTGTGGGATGCAGTCAGCATGTGGAGCCCCTGGATGGTGGTTTTAGCTCTATGAACCCTCCAGCAGCTGTGGATGCAGTCAGCATGTGGGGCCCCTGGAAGGGTGGTGTTGGCGCTATGGACCCTCCAGCAGCTGTGGGATGCAGTCAGCATGTGGGGCCCCTGGATGGTGGTGTTGGCTCTATGGCTCCTCCAGCAGCTGGGGGATGCAGTCGGCTCCAGATACCTGTGACAACCTACCACGACCTTATTGAGTCGCTCCGCGCCTGTCTAGCTGCTGTCCATGCACATGGTGGTTACCGTGGATATTAGCTGGTGGTCATAATAATGTGACTTGACCGTCTCTGTCTTTATGTACTTCTCTTTCTATCTTTATAAACTTGATGTTCTTAATGCACACAACCAAATCGCAGGATCCAATCAATTTCCAAATAATCCATGTACAGTATGTAACATTGGTGTACGATTTGGCACCTGAGAAGTCCTGCTGCATTTGGTGTGTATGTTTGTTTATGGGTTTCCACCACATTATTAAAAAAAGAAAAAAAAAAAAAAACCAGGGGTCCTTTTTTTTTTAGCCTCATTGTGGGAATGGGACAGTGTGTAAAATAAAGAATAAAAAATCACTTCCTGGCTTACGGACAAGTAGCGAGCTTCGTACGCTCCAGGACACGACAATTACAGGACATCCTAACCGATCCGACATTAGACAGAATTATCTCGGATACTGGCACTAAACACACTTTGTCATCCCTATACAAGGTAATCCGCGAGCCAGCAATACAATGTGCAGAAGCCACCACCTTTAAGTATTGGGGTAGGGTGTTCAACAACTCAGAAATGCACAATATAGTGCTTGACAGCTGGAATATAATTAATAAACAGATAACATGTGAAAAGTGGAAAGAAACACAGTTTCGTTTTATGCACAAAGCCATATACGGCTTCAATATTCCACCCCACCCACGGGCACCGGATAGGCTGACAGCTTGCCCTAAATGTAAGACTCCGAGCACTGATATGCTGCACGGGATGTGGGGCTGCGCGGATTTCCAGAGGTTCTGGAGACGCTTGCTAGACTTACTTAGGGCAAAGGGAGAGGTCAAACTTAGGCTTCAGCCCGAGATGCTTTTGTTCCACACTCTACCCCCATTGGGTGCCAAAACTCACTATACGCACGTGTTTCTGCTGGGGGCTAAGAGATGCCTTTTGGAGAAATGGCTGGATGCCGAGGTGGCCTCCCCTGAAATGGTGCTCCACCAGGTCAAGAGGTACATGTATGCAGAAATGGCAATAACAGAACGCATGAAGGAGTCGCAGTCTGAGCGATTCTTCACACAATGGGAACCCTTCATGACAGGATTTTTGTCGGACGCAGAAATTGTCCGGGTTGTCTCCCCTTTCAGGTATTCCCCAAAAGGTACTTGATGACTGCTTTGTCGGGTGCCCTGGGTAGAGTTGAGCTTCCCGGGGATCAACCGACTACCTCCCATCATAGGGGATCGAGAAAGTGAGTGGGAGAGGACCCAGCAGCCTCAGCGAGCACAACAGTATTATAGGTGTTGACCTCTTCACAGCAATATTGCATCACTTCGTAATAGCCACCACACTGTAACCCAAGAAATTTTCCCCGTGACTGACACTCACTAATGTTCTCTCTGCACGGAGTTAAAGTTAATGTAGTTCTTACTTGTTTGTTTTAAGAGTACATGCGTGAAATGTTCCAATCAGTATGGTATGTTAAGGGGGGAATATGGCATGGGAGCCCCGTGGCACCTTCGGATTGGCAGACGTGACGTTAGCTGGGAACTCCGCGTGGGTCCACAACATTTTCATCCTGACCTCTAAAAAGCGCAAGGAGTCTAACAGGGGAAGTGTAAAAACAGGGGTGGAGGGTGGGACTGGGGGCTACTATTTTTCCCGATACAAAGGTCAAGAATAGCTCATAGCTTTCACACAAGATGCTTACCCGATCTCGGGGGTGTCGGAGGCTCTTATGTCCTTTGGGGGATTAATTGAAAGAGTGTTTCTTTGATTTGGATCAAGACGTTGTGAGATTACAGGTGCACTATCACTTTATCGTATTTATTATTGTACCATGAATATGTGAAAATCCAATAAAAATGAGTTTATAAAAAAAAAAAAAAAGAATAAAAAACAAACAACTGCATCTTTAAACGATCACCTATATTAAAAAAAAAAAAAACACCAATAAAAAAACATTGAAAAAAATTTTTACACTTTTTCCTGATTTTTTTATATATAAAAATAAAAAAAAATAAAGACTTTTGTATCATATAGAAAAAAAAAAAGAATCAACCAAAATAACAGGTACAAAGAGGATTTTTCTTTTTTTAAATCACACTTATTAGGCCATGTTCACACGGCTTAAAATGGGCCGTATTTCGGTCCGTAATTACGCGCCGGAGTGCGCCTATTACAGGCCGAAAACGGCCCATTCATTACGGTAATTCACAGCTCTCATAGAGAACTATGGCTAACGTCTCCTCTCCCCGCCCGGCGAAGCCGCCAGGCGGGGAGATAATTCACATGTGAATTACTAGCCGCAAATACGCGCTGCTGGCAATTCAAGTCTATGGGCCGGCGAAGTGCCGGCCCCCTGCTCAGTCCCCCGCTCCCGCCCCTGCGTCACACGGCGTAATTACGCCCCGCAAATACACCGTGTGAACCTAGCCTTAAAGAGAAAAAAAATATATAATGTATACGACAATTAATAACAGATCAGAAAAATTTAATAAAAATAAAATACATAAACCACAAAAAAAAAAAATACATAAACCCAAATATAAAAAAGAAAACTGGTGGGTATAACCGACAAAGGAATAAGAATGTTCTATACACAAGATTAATGCTTTCCACAATTTGTAATAGTAAGCCTAAAAAGCGACATATGCTGGGATAAATATAAGCAGACTGCTTATTTTCCATTTATCCCGGCATACGTCTCTTTTAGGCTTAGTACTATAAATTGTGGAGAGTTAGGCTGTGTCTACCACGGCCTTGGTTTAATATTGGATTTTTAAGCAGATTCAGTATTTAGAATCCATAAAAATCCGACTGTAAATTATCCCCATAGACCTCAATAGAAAAGCTGTAGTCTACACAGCTCGGATTTCTCTCTGAGGTTGAATTTCAAATCCGAAAACCAAGTCAAAAAACTTAGAACATGTTCTATAAGCGGTCGTATTTCACTTCAAAACGGTGGATTATAGGACTGTTCCATTAAAAAAAAATAAAAAATCGTGACAAAAACTAAAATGGAGTGTAAAATAATGGTCGGATTCTGATTACAATCCGACAAGTATTTTGTCCGTGTGGACGTAGCCTTATATGGTCATGTATCATTCTTCCTCTTTTTCCTGTCGGACATACCCAACATTTGGGTCTTTTGTGTTTTATGTATTTTATTTTCCTATTTTGGTCTGATGTTGTCTGTGTTCTTATTACTACTTTGTCACATATGTTGTATATAATTCTTTAATTATTTTTTTTTTTTTAAAGCATTATTTCTCTTTACATCTGCATGTGTTCTGGTTGATTATTGGTTGGTGCTTTTGGATATTCCATACAGAAGGAGGTATAATTCCCCCATAGGCAGGTATATGTCTCCCATAGGCAGTTTAATGTCCCCCCATAGGCAGGTATGTGTCACCCATACACAGGTATAGGCAGTTTGATGTCCCCCCTATAGGCAGGGTTTCCATGTCGGAATTAAAAAATAGAAGTACTCACCTCTCTCCCCCGCTGCTCCGAGGCGCTCTGTCTTCTTCCCGGCACAGGGGACATGATGACATAGCATGGGGCCTGTGCCGGATACTCCGGAAGGCCGAAAGTCCGCTTGCGGCCTTCTGGAGTCCTCTGCTGAGCAGGGAGCGTGCACTTTCTGCTCCGCAACAGTATCTTCAGCTGTATGCACTCCCATTAGTCGCATACAGCTGAAGAGATCGCCGCCGTCACCCGGGCCATGGCAGCACCTGGACGTCGACGGCTGACTCGAGTGTAAGGGCTTATTCTGCACATTCTTTTTGTGCTGAAAAACTCGGTTTATGCAATAGAAGTGGTGCTGTGATTCTGGACAACAGCCCTCTAACCAGCGCATCATTTCTAATCCTGACCACAGGGCTGCACTGAATTGTGGAAGATGTAGTGTGTCTTGGATGCAACCATACTCAATCATGCATCCATGTCAAGCCCTTGCCAATACTCTCGTATAAGTCTGGTGTTGTAGGAGCCGAATCCACTTTGCTCACTTCACACCACCTTGGCATAATCTCATCCCTTTAAGGTTTGGTTCAAGAACTGTTGAGGGTGAATAGAGAGAGAAATATTTTATTTAGAGGCATCATGGTATAAAGCAGCTCCATACTTTGTAATTACAGTTATTTACAGGGAACGTTCATGGTGGCGCCCTCTCACTGTGACTTTTTCTTAGGTCTGAAGGCCTTGCCTTTTGGGCCTCCTGCTTTGTGTCCTCCAGCAAACTTGACTTTTTTCCCCCTCTTTGGGTCTTTAGAGCCAAAAGCTCCAGGTTTTTTGGACCCCATCGGCTTTTTCTTCCCCATACGTTTATTCGGTGATCGGCCGTCGGGATTTCTAACAGACTTCTGTCCTTTTTTACCGGGTCTAGGCGACTGTCCCTTGGGGCTTTTAGATCCTTTGAACGAGGAGAATTTGGCCTTGTGATGTCCGCTATAGGACGGGGAGGCCTTGTGATGTCCGCCAGAGGACGGGGAGGCCTTGTGATGTCTGCTATAGGACGGGGTGGCCTTGTGATGTCCGCCAGAGGACGGGGAGGCCTTGCTCTGTTTTAAGATGCCTTTAGATTTTTTAAATCTCTTCTGGGGAGGTCCAGATTTATGTCTTGGGGTTGATGACTTTCGACTTCCATGAAGGAAGAGATCTGCAGGGAGGAAGAAAGAAAGAGTCAGAATACTTTATAGACAAATGACCCCAGGCGGATAAGGAATGAAAGAAACAACCAAGAGAAAGACGTCCAAGTATAAAACAATGTGCCAGTCACCCAATGCCAAGTGCACAGATTCCTCCCCTCCTCAGAGAGGCTGTGCACAGGACTATCTGTGAGAAATTCACGTGTTACATACAGGTTCCATATCCCAATAAAGATGTTTACCCAACTTGTACAGCCAGCTTCAGGCCCCCCACTTCCCGTTCAGGCCGTGGGCGGTTCTACAGCTTCAGGCCCCCACTTCCCGTTCAGGCCGTGGGCGGTTCTACAGCTTCAGGCCCCCCACTTCCCGTTCAGGCCGTGGGCGGTTCTACAGCTTCAGGCCCCCCACTTCCCGTTCAGGCGTGGGCGGTTCTACAGCTTCAGGCCCCCCACTTCCCGTTCAGGCCGTGGGCGGTTCTACAGCTTCAGGCCCCCCACTTCCCGTTCAGGCCGTGGGCGGTTCTACAGCTTCAGGCCCCCCACTTCCCGTTCAGGCTGTGGGCGGTTCTACAGCTTCAGGCCCCCCACTTCCCGTTCAGGCTGTGGGCGGTTCTACAGCTTCAGACCCCCCACTTCCCGTTCAGGCTGTGGGCGGTTCTACAGCTTCAGGTCCCCCACTTCCCGTTCAGGCTGTGGGCGGTTCTACAGCTTCAGGCCCCCACTTCCTGTTCAGTAGAGTGCTGCTGATTTTGTATTGTGTTTGCAATAGCTTTTAAAAACTTTTTTTTTTATATATATTTAGATTAACATTCAGTTCTCCTAGGGTACGTGAAGACTAGGGAGCACGATCACTTGTTCACCCTTCAGCACTATATAGATCGAGTGTACTAAGAAGCAGAATGCAATAGAAGCGACTACATGGCGGCTATGGGAGCCTTCGCCAGCCAAATCAGTAACCCATCGACACCCTGCCGTCTCATTCCTCACTCACGTAGATGCCAAGGTGTCTAAATGGTTTTGCAGCAGGGATCAGAGTCGGCTCCGTTCCCTGCCGTTAATGGTGGCTATCAGCTGTAATAATCAACTGCCCCAGCAATGTATGGAGTGCGCTCCATACTCCCTTACCAAACATTGGTAAGAGGTGAGAAGCTGAGCTCTGTGATTAGATAGGTTTGTATGACTTGACGTGAAATCTTTGTGTAAAATGTAGATTAAATCCTTACAAGATTGCTAAAAGAGACAGTGAAAGTCGTGCTTACCCTAGCTCACATACAGAGATTGACAGTTCACTCTGTACTAATCAAGTGAAGGCTTTTAATTACTGTATTAGGCCTGGGTAAGCAGGACTTCACTTTCTCTTTAGGAATACTGCTAGGATTTACTTTGCTTTTTACTCAGATATTCAGCAAACTTATATAAAGCACATCCTGCTCTCAGGGGAGCAAAAACCACTTGACAGGTTGACCTTAAGCACTGGAAAGACTACCTCTAGAAATAACAGATTATTACAGGGGTCTTCAAAGTGCAGCTCTCCAGCTGTTGGGAAACTACAACTCCCACCATGCATTTATATCATCTCTATCAGCGGGCATGATGGGAGTTGTAGTTTCCCCAACAGCTGGAGAGCCGCACTTTGCAGACCACGTGATTATTATATAAGAGGGCCGAGAGCAGAGGTATTGTTTTCGGTCCATACAACCCTACTGAAGTTATACCTTTGTCTGGTTCCTCTCCCACCGTCTGTCTGTAATACTCCGCGTCGTCATCATCAGACACGTCTGCTGGATTTTGTTCGCCAGAAGTTCCAGGGTCCTCCGCTTCGCTATCGTCATCCTCTGGCCGCTTCCGTTTCATCCCGGCCAAGCTGCGCTTTCTGGGGGTAAAGTGAGAGGAGTCAGGATTTACACACTGGTAATACAGGCTAAAGAGGTCAAATCTAGGACTCCATTAAAAGGGACAACCCCCCCTTTCCAGAGGCAGCTCCCTATATGAGGGTCTGCCCACTGCATTTAGCTGCACCCACAGGTCACCTCTGTACCCACTCAGGGACCACTCATTGATTAGACTCATGGAAGAAGGGGGGTGGGGGGGGGGGGTCTGGAGCAAAACCCAACCCTCTATCACTCATCTAGGCACTTAAGAAGCATGAGCTATATAATCAGAGTACGGAATATAGAAAACCCCTACACAAAGCCTTAAAGGGGTATTTTCACTACATGGATGAGCTTTAAACAAGAGGCAAAAGTTAATGAAGACTATTACCAAATACATTGCTGTTCTGATTTTGCTCCCTTCAGATCTAGAGCAGTTCTAAACTTCTTGCTTACATAATGTTTTCTAGCTACTGACCACCTCTCTACTCTAGCAGTGGTGGGCCGGCGATGTGACTCGATGCTGTGTCTTAGCAGCACAAGAGCTTGTTTATCTTTCTTACTGACATATGTTAACCCTTTAGAGCTTTATAGCCTTCTGGCCTACTGATTAGACCCTTCAATCACCAATGTTTCTCTGAAAGGTTCAGCTAGGAATAGCAAAGCTGGAAGTTCAGTGAAAGCTATAGACCTGCCCACAACCTGACCAGGAAGTGGGAGCCTGAAGCTGGCTGTGAAGAGCAGGCTCTACCGTTTCCCCTGAAAATAAGACAGTGTCTATATTAATTTTTGCTCCTAAAGACGAGCTATGACTTATTCTTAGGGGATGTTTTTTTTTCTATGAACAATAATTCACATTTATTGTTGAACAAAACATCAACATGTATTAATATACTGTAGTGATTTCATCACAAACATCAGCATAAGCAGCCAAACTCTGAATTGCATTAAAAAAAAAAAGCACTATGTCTTATTTTCGGGGACACAGGGGTATGAAACCGCATGGGGAGAACACCCCTTTTATAGGGACCGTCTCACAATGGACTTAACACCTGTCCCTGAGCATTAGCACAAGGGTTCTCTGTTCCCTATTCTTTGATGCTGCAGAACCATGATAAGAAGTAGCTTAAATGGTGCAGAGCAGCCTCCTGCCTCACAGTGTATGGAGCTACCCATTACTGAGCTGCTATGGAGGACTGTGATATCTATGGGGTCACACGCATGTATTACAGTGTGTTGTACAAGACCTGAGGGGGGCGCACCATTTTATCATCCCCCAGTTTGGGTGAATATGACCCACAGAGATCCAACAACAAGGTGTGGCAGCCATGAATGGAGAGTCCCTCAACAGTAATGGACACTAGTGATATAAAGCTTAGAAGGAGAGCACTGGGCCATCTCCATCTCTAGCCAGCACTGGAGGGAGCTCCGCAGCCGGGACCCCAGTGATTAGACCTCCCTCGTTATGGTGCTCATCAGTGTAAGGATAGGGCACACAGCTCGCACTCACTTATTCTCTTCCTTCTTCTCTTGCTTGAGCTGTACATCCTGCTCCTGTTTCTTCCTCCGCTCGCTCTTCTGTTTCAGCTTCTTCTCTCTGCGCTCCAGCATCGCCCGGATCTCCTCCTCTGTCTTTTGGACTGAAATGGGAAAGAAGAGATGATTCCTGTCACTTCTTATGGGGTTGAGGAGGCAGTGGATTTGATGAAGAGTGCACGGCACCCGAATAGCATCAGCCCCCGCTTTGTCATGTGCAGTCTTACGGATTTTAATAATAATTTTGAATATTTTCCCTTTTAAAGATGCTGGAACACCTTCAGTAACGCTCTTTATGAGACCCTAAAGGGGAACTTTTCCCCGGCCCGCCCCAAAAGGAAGGCAAGGCCCCAACCAGGACCCACAAACCCCATGGAAACCCCGGAAAGGCCCTCTATTTAATACTTCCAAATTCCTCCCAAAAAACCAAAAGACCCCCCTTTTTTTCCAAAAACCCCGCCCCCCCCCCCCCCCCCACCCCCGCCCCCCCCCGCCCCCCCCCGCGCGCCCGCCCCCCCCCACCCCCTCCCCCCCCCCCCCCCCCCCCCCGCCCCCCCCCCCCCCCCCCCCCACCCCCCCCCCCCACCCCCCCCCCCCCCCCCCGCCCCCCCCCCCCCCCCCCCCCCCCCCCCCAGCCTCCCCTCATCCCGCGCCGTTCTCACCTCTCCACGTGCCATCTCCCACCCGCAACCAGGATGCCACTCTCCCTCCTCCCATTTACCACAACCCGTCCCTCCTCCACTCTACCCCTTCCGCGCCACACGGTCCCCTCCTCCAGTCACACGTTCTGCGCCCGTCCCCTTCTCCCGTCGGCTCAACCCTTCTCGCGCCCTCCCATCTCCCTCTGCTCCGGGCCATCTGGGGAACGCGTCCTTTCCCTACCTCCCCTTCTCGCGCCGTCCCTCCCCTGCCCGTTCCCCCTTCTCGCGCCGTCCCCCCTTCTCGCGCCGTCCCTCCCTTGCCGCGCCCGTCCCTCTCCCTCCTCCCCCTTCCCGCGCCCGTCCCTCTCCCTCCTCCCCCTTCCCGCGCCCGTCCCTCTCCCTCCTCCCCCTCGCCCGTCCCTCTCCCTCCTCCCCCTGCCCGTCCCTCTCCCTCCTCCCCCTGCCCGCGCCCGTCTCCCCCCTTCTCGCGCCGTCCTCTCCCCCCCCTTCTCGCGCCCGTCCCTCCCTCCTCCTTCTCGCGCCCGTCCCTCCTCTTCTCGCCTCCCCCCCTTCTCGCGCCCGTCCCTCCCTCCCTCCCTTCTCACGTCCGTCCCCCCTTCTCACGTCCGTCCGTCCCTCATTCCTCTCCCTTTCCATCCTATATATCTCTAGCCACATACACGCGTCTTATCACATAGGATTTGTCAGCCCTGCCCCATTACACACCTCTGTCAGACGCACAGCACTCTGTTGGGCCTTCATGTTGCCACGTCCGGCGTATACTTGGGGCAGTTCTGTGATGTTATTCTCCGTCCTGCTCGGCCTCGCTCTCCGAGAGGTTGGCTCCTCTGAAAGATAAGGAATAAGTCGGTAACTAGAAAATGCCACTGCAGCTAGAGGGGTACAGGCCATCGCTTCATATGCCATAAACACAGACCAGACATACAGCATAATCCTGCAGATCCACACCAAACCCTTCATCCTGGGGATGTACAACCCTTTCATTGACTTTGCATCTTTTAATGATGCACAGGGAGGTGATGCACGGGGAGACACTCAAAAGAGGTCCTGGATTTGCTTTTGTAACTCCTATTAGGATAAAGCAATCTGACATTGTTTAAATGCTGACCCAATAGGTTTGGAGCATGAAGTTGCGCTGCTCAATACTGTCCTCCCCCATTCTGATGAGAAGTGACCGAGTGAAGGGATTTAGTGGGATGTACCCGAAGCTCCAAATGGAGGTCAAATGTCGCTCATTACTCTGACGCAGGAACGGTGTTCGATAATCTCTATATACTGAGCACATTGCTCATTGTCTCTTCTGGCGCACGGTCACAAAAGCCATGATGAAGGGTGTGTAGCACCTAAAACACGTCGGCATAATTTCGGTTTCATGTGCATTTGCCTGGTCTGTTACTTTTTATACATCTCCAATAAAGGAGCTTACGGTTGAAGACGCTCCCGGTTGTTTCTTCTCATCACTATCACAAAGGAGTATAGAAAATCTCCTTTAGTCAGAAATAACTTTGCTTTGGAAATCCAGATAATCCGGCACAAAGCAAAATATTAGCAGTGAGCTCATCACTACTGTCATGGCCGACGTCATGATATACATAGGAGGCCCCGCGTACTCATCAGCACTATTAATGGGATAAGTGCTAAGCCGCTGCTGATGACCAATATCTCCAAGTACATGGATGAATAACTTCTCTAAACATTCATTAATCCAGAACGTCTGATAATCCAGCAGTCGAGAACATGCCATAGCTCCTTTCATTCATTTCCTCAGGCACTTACTTGACCAGCAGTTCGCTGATGTCCTCCCAGCGGCTCATATTGGGGAATTTCTCCTGGAGAAGCTTCTTCATCCCCTTGCTCATTCCTACAGGGACCACCTTCAAACTGCTGTAATGGTACAAGAAACCAGGCTATCAGTTTCTGAACAACTGTGCCCTCTACAGGCATTGGAGCGGTATTGCTGATATAAAAGAAAAAAAAAAAAAAAAGAAGCTCAGCACCTGTCTGCAATATACGCTCTGCTCCAACAGGAAGCTGCCTCTCTAGCACCATCTACAGGCCACTAGTGTTTGCAGACAGCACAGGTCTGAGTAGGGAGCAGATTGGCTTCCTGTGCCAAAAAGATATTGTTTTATATAACCCTTTAAATCCACGAAGAATCAGTGATTACCATGCACCAATCTTATAAATAGATACTGTTAAGTATATTCTATAATTGGGCTTTCTAGCATTGACGACAGCGGTGGTGAAAAAAAAATCAGGGTCTCCCTTTAACACCAGAAACAAAAGCCATGAGCCTCTTTATAAAGGCACTGTCCAACTTTCTTCATGGGGTAGAAAGTTTAAAAAAAATATATATATACACCCAAAAAGCCTCCACAATTACATCATTTATGGGGGTTATTTGTTTATATGGAGTTCACTGTTTATCTGTATTCTGCAGGTTGGTACGATTCCAGTGACACCACATTTGTAGAGCTTATGTCTTACTACCTGAAAAACGATTTTTTTTTACATTATTTAAATGAAGAGGAGCGAAGAGGCGAAAAGAGAAGAAGAGAAGAGGCGAAAAGAGAAGGAGAGAAGAGGCGAAAAGAAGAGACGGGAATGTGTCATCAAAAAATGACTTATTGTTTAACTCAAATTTCTATGTTAAACACATTTTGTAGGAATTTTTTTTTTATTTTTTTTTTTTAATTTTCCAGATCACTTTCGTATTTTTAAAATAATTCTTATAAGGGGTTTTGCCACGATGTAATGTTGACGTGGGATCCTCCAAAATGGGTTTTTAATCACTTTTCTAAATATATGTGATTACAAAAATTGCAGTCCGAGAGAGCTACAGCATTCCTTACATGCCCTTGGTTACTTCAAAGAGTCTATTAATACGGCCTGACAAGACTGGACGGGCTTGCGCAGAGAGAGCTTCTTATCTGATGAGACTGAGCTGCAGAAGTTTTTAAAGGCCCGGGTAGCAATATGTTTTCTTTTGTATACAGAATAAAACTATTGTATGTGTTTTAGATACCAGCTTTATCTGATGACAGAACATGAAGAAATTTTCAAGCTGTGTGTAGAATAGGTGTTGCCCTTTTGTTACACAGAAGCCCAAGTTATTTTTTTTTTATTTAGTGAACATGTCACAGGATCCCTTATGCAGCTCGGGTTGGCGTTCTCTCTCTCTTTCAGCTCCGTGATTTGTTTACAAAAACTTTCTTACAGATAAGGCTCCTCCGGACAGTGAGTCTGAGGCTGGTTCTTGCTGTATTGACAATCCACTGCTTGTACTGTTTTTTAACTTTTACTTAATTTTTAAAGACCTCCCTTGGATTCCTCAATCCTCACTGGCCCCCACCCTCTCTCCCTGCAGCTTCATGATTTCAGCGTGATTTGTTAAAAATTCTGCCTGGGCTAAGCTGAGAGGAAAGAATCTTTGTCTCGGCAAATCCCTTTAAGTCCTGTATTTTCACTTTGGCCATAGGCCTAATAATAGTCTGACAACTTCCTGTTCTGTTTAGAGAGCTTTTCAGCAGTCTGCTCTTATCAGTAAAAGCAGGGTCACACTGAAAGGAGACACAAATTTTTACAGATAACACAGGATCCACCAGTCACAAGAGGAGATGTCACAAACTCCCCCTCTCCCCTCCACAGTGAAAACTCTCCTATATAAGTCTATGGACAGAATCTGTCTTAAGAAAACCTATTTTGCATGAAGCTGCTGTAAAGCATCTCTCTGACTGCAAGCAAGAAGGGCTTCCCCCACAATCATATATAGAAGACTGAATAGAGAAATCTACAATCAGGAAATAAAAACGACGAGGAAATATAATATGGATCAGGGCTTGATTTAATAAGTAAAAAAAAAAAAAAAAAAAAAAAAATTGCCGACAGATTCCCTTTAAATAATACAGTAAAAAAAGGAGGGCAGGCGCTCACACCACTTACCTCTTAAAAACAAAGCAATCATCAGCTGTTAGAAAACATGAAAGAAACAAATAGCATCCCACCTACAGCGCATGACCGGAAGTTGTAAGAACCTGGTATAACACATGCAGCTCGCTCATACAAAGCGCCCCTAGCGACAGTAATCGCCACTCGATAGGGCGTCAATACGCATGCTCGGAAGTTTAATCCCCCCGGAATATCACACACCTCACCCTTACAAAGTGTCCTTAGCGACAGTATAGGCAGTCCCGACTTACATCTACAAACGGAGTCTTATGGGGAATGCTGGCACTTGTAGTTCCATATTCCACAGCAGAAAGTAGCTGTGGAATGACAAGTGCCAGCATGCCACAGCAGCACGAGGTGAAATCTTCTTAACAGGGGCACAGACGGCAAAACAAAGGTAAAAACCCTTCCCTGCACTATCCTGCATGTCAGGAAGTTTACACACACTTATACTTGATTAATAGGAGGCGCAGTTGCTTGCACACTACCACTTTGCAATACAACAGTACTGCCGAGCAGCGTTCTAATAAGGTGCTCCTATTACACCTGACTATGGTGGCTGATCGGGGGAAGCAACAAACCACGTCCCCGGTCTCTAATCATTTAGATGCCGCAGTCACGTTTACCATGACATCTAAATGGTTAAGTGGCCGGGATCAGAGCTACCCTCCGATCTCGGCCTCCGGCGGCAGGTTGTGATTGCAATTCACAGCCATTACCTGCCATGTACACAGCGGGCTGAGCTCACTCCATACTCCCTTTTGGACATCATGCTATAAATGTTCTGCAGATGCCGGTCAGGGGTTAAGCTGCCAACCCTAAACTCTTATCCTGGGCAGTTTCCCCTTGCAAAACACAATACAAGATTACCCAGGATGCAGCATGGAACCAATGGGGAATCAAGATTATAACCCTGCACTACTTACTAGTGTCTGAACTCCAGCTGCTGAGTCTCCGCGTTGTAGTTGATAAGGACACATCTGCGGATGGTGTTCAGGTTCACCTATAATCCAAAAATACAATATTAGCTGGGAAGTTATCGAAAAAGATTTCAGGGGCAGTCTCACCACATTGATGGTCTTTATTTACATTTGCCTACATGTTTAAAGCCTATTTCCAATTACACTGCTGTTCTGATTTAGCTTCACTTCAAAGTTAGAGCCATTCTTATCTCCTGCTTGTTTAAAGCAGGTTTCTTAGGTTACCGACCACCTCTCTCTGCTCTAGCTCTGGCCAGGATGGTGACGTCATTCTCCGCTGTATCTTTGCAGCAGCACATGAACTTGTTCATGCTTCTTACTGACAAACTTAAATTCTTTAGAGCTCTGTAATCTTGTGTCCAATGTCGCTCTAAGAAAATCAGCTAAGAACAGCAGGGCTAAAATGTCAGTCACTGCTGTAGAACCCCCCACAGCCTGAACAGAAAGGGGGAGCTCGAAGCTGTAGAACCGCCTGCAGCTTGAACAATAAGGGGGCCCGACGCTGTAGAGCCGCCCAGAGCCTAAACAGGAAGTGGGAGCCCGAAGCTGTAGAGCCGCCCAGAGCCTAAACAGGAAGGGGAGCCCGAGCTGTAAAAAGCCGCCAGAGCCTAAACAGAAGTGGAGCCCGAAGCGAAGACCGCCCAGGAGCCTAAACAGGAAGTGGGAGCCCGACGCTGTAGAGCCGCCCAGAGCCTAAACAGGAAGTGGGAGCCCGACGCTGTAGAGCCGCCCAGAGCCTAAACAGGAAGTGGGAGCCCGACGCTGTAGAGCCGCCCAGAGCCTAAACAGGAAGTGGGAACCTGAAGCTGTAGAGCCGCCCAGAGCCTAAACAGGAAGTGGGAACCTGAAGCTGTAGAGCCACCCACTGCCTGAACAAGAAGTGGGAGCCTAAAGCTGGCTGTAAAGAACAGGTTCTATGAAACAGCATGGCGAGAATACCTCTTTAATATAGTGCTTCAGACTTGAGTTGAACCTGAACCAAAATTGAGCCAAATTTTGCCACAACACTGTTATACTCAGCAACCAATCTGCCAGGCAGATTGGCAAAACCAGGTGTGTTATTCATCAGATGTGGTTGTCCAGTCAAGATCCTGCCCACAACTGATTAATAACCCACCTAGTTTTGGACTGGCAGGCTGCAGTTTGGTTTCTTGGTGTAACCGTGTTTTGGCACAATTCAGCTCGAAACTTACATGGATGTCTCAGAGTTTACTTTAGGGGATCACGGGAAGCCCTCAGCAGGCTATACAGCATCATCACCGACATCCACTCTGATAAAAGCACCTCTGGGATTCCCATCTGCTTAGTGGTTAGCACTGCATCACATCAACGCTAGGAGGCAAGGCTGCAGTGTAAAGCAGAGGGGAGGTTATCTTACCTTGTGCACATTGATGGAAGGGAACATGTGCTGGAACATCGTGGCCATGAGCTTGATGTGCATTCCCTGTGTCCCAAAATTATTCAGAACCAGGAGAGGAGGAAAGACGAACTGCTGTTCATGCATCCGATGCTTCTTCAGGGTGGAGACCACGTCCTTCATCAGGGAATACTGCACACAGCAAGGGGCACACTTAGCCATGCAAAGACACTATGCCCTGAACAAGTCCCAAATCTACTTTAACATTAACTCCAGGCGCGTTCCTGCTGACATTTCATTGTCAGAGAATCCAGTTGTGGTACAAGTCCTGTTAAGGAATTATCTGCTGGAAGACTTATTCTTCTTTATATCTGGGACAGTTTGGGTGAATAAAACAAAAATTGCCCCTCCCCCCCACTTCTCTGCCACTGCTGGTCCAATGTTCAATAGTTCCCCGCTGATCCCCTCTTCCAAGTACCATCGCGACACACAGGAGGTCATCACAGGCCGCAGTGACGCACCTCATCTAGTGACTGGACGGATGGGCATCTCCTGTGTGTCAAGATGGGACCAAGAACCAAGATCTGCAAGGACGCCGAGCACTGGGCTGAGAGTGACAAGGGACCGGAGATGCGAGTAGTCCTTAAAGGGGTTGTCTCACCACAGACATCGATGGCATATTGCTAGGATATGCCATCAATGTCTACCAAGTGTGAGACCTACCTTTGGGACCTGCACCTATATCAAAGACGAGACCTCAAACCTCTCCATTTTAAATAGAGGCAGTGGCTACTATCCAATTTTAAATGAATGGGAGTTCTGAGTACACCCCTTTAAGTATAAGGGCTCATCCCCACGGCAGAGGACAAATACCGGCTGGTTTATCCGGCCAGTATTTGTCCTGTTTCAGTGCCGTCCCCGCGGCCGCCAGGTAGACGGCTTTTTTCACTATGATAGCGAAAAAGCTCCTCCATCTTCCCTTGACCACTGGTTCATATTCCGTCCGAAAACTGGACGGAAGAATGAACATGTTCAATGTTTTTCGGGACTGCTGCACGGGCTTTCCATAGCGGCCCGGTGTGTTACTTTGCAGACGGTCTGCAAAACCGGCCGCAAACCGGTGCCGTGGGGACAAAGCCTAAGGGAACGTTTACACACTCTGTGCCGGCTCCCATAGACTTTCACTTTCCCACATAGCCATACAAATACATTCCCCATCGTCTGCTGACCACCTGGTGTGAGGAGAGGCTCCTGCACGCTGCGTGGTACATTTGCTGAGGTTACCGTAACCCACCAAGTAAACATTGTGCAAGGTTCCAATTCTAAAAATGGTAGGACCCCTGCCTGATACTCTCCCGGCAGAGCAGGGCTGCCATACAGCCTGTACCATCCAACGTGCAGGACCATTATCTCCATGCCAGATGGTCAGGTCGAACTGAAAATCAAAACCCAATGCTCAAAGGGGCAAGTTACCCAGTGATGTGATTTAGGAAGGAAATCTAGTAGACAATCTATCGTAAGTTATGTCAATAGAGTAAAGGATGGAAATGATACCAACCTGCGTCAGTCTGAAGTGCAGCGTGGGGCCTCTTGGCAAGCGCACACATTTCTGATAGGGGGAAAAAAAAGGAAGAAATCAAAATTTTGTATTAGCCAATATTTTTTTTTTTTATATATAAAGTAAATGGTGACAACAGGTAGTACCAAAAGCACACAAGGCGCTGTCCTTAAAGGGGATGTATCGCTTCGTCAGTTAGCCTGTTTCAGTGCTCTCACAGCCTCTCAGTTACAGAAATTCAGGGGCGTTTCTTCCCCTCCAAACTGGGTGTTTCTTAACCAAAGGGATGACATCATCCCCCCTTCACTGTTCATGCCTTCTCCGTGTGTTCCCCTCCCTCCACATGTCACTGTTTCTCTCCTTATGCAGAGTATGTAAGAGCTGTTTACACACCTCAGTCTTGCATTCATTTTACAATTGAATCCAGTCTTGTATAAACTCCTCCAGAGCTGTGCAGAGTGAAATGCTCTCGGCCCCTAATGCTCCTATGTTTAGGCACAGTCACACAATTGGGCTGTTTTCTGATTATAGAAGCCCTGCAGTATTATTCTGTTTCTTCTGGCTGTGCAGAGTAAAAATGTGCCGGTCCCTTACTTTGAGTTAGAGGCAGGAATGCAAGCTCCGTGAATACAGCCGACCGGGGGCCAAACAGAATGTAAATGAGCTCTCAGCTAGTGAAATGGAAGGAGGAGGGATCCGACCAGGACTGAAGATCAGTGTAAACAGAAACAGAAGATAAGGAAAACTGTGAATACAAGACAGCTTTGCTAATGACATCCAATTGCAAAGTTGCTTGTTTTCACTGTCCCCTTATTCTGAAGACCATTCAATGAAATGATACAACCCCTTTAAAAGAGGGTTTTCTATCTCAAGGCACCGCTGCCTGCCGCCTCCACCAGAAAAATGTTCAGGAATCCACTCCTTTCTTAACTCTGATACTATCAAAAATGTTAGTCCATGCCCTCGTCATCTCCCACCTAGACTACTGCAACATCCTTCTCTGTGGCCTCCTGTCTAGCACTCTCCCCTTCAATCCATGCTCAACTCTTCTGCCCGTTTTATCCACCTCTCCCCTCTGCCAATCCCTTCACTGGCTACCCATTGCACAGTGAATTCAGTTCCAGTTACTAACCATGACCTACAACTCTCTGCACAACCTGTCTCCTCTTTACATCTCTGCCCTAATCTCCAGACACCTCCCCTCACAGGACCTTCTTCTCTGTTCTCCTCTTATCAGCTCCTCACACAACCGTCTCCAAGACTTCTCTCGCGCTTCCCCCACACTCTGGAATGCACTGCCCCAACACATCAGACTCTCTTCCACTCTCACCAGCTTCAAAAGCAACCTGAAAACCCATCTCTTCAGGAGCCTCCATCCTACAATAACTCTTCTGCCACTAGACCCCACAAACATGTCTGCCCCTCACCTTCTGTCTCCTTCCTCCTCCCCTGTAGATTGCGGGCAGGGTCCTCTCTCCCTCTGTACCAGTAGTTAGTCATTTATTATTGCCACTGTACTCCGACGTATGTTTTGTATGTAACCCCCCTCGAATGTATAATAACGATGGACTCTCTCATTGCAGGATTCAGATATGTGGTCTCGCATTTACACTGAATTCAGGGACTGTTATAGGATGTAAATTATACAGTGTGTCTTATAAGATGTGATATAGAAATATGTACCTTATGTCTCATTAATATACCTTGTATCCAGTGTATAGGACATATGTATATAGATTGTATCCAGTCTAATAGATCCCTATGTATTTGCTGCAGCTGTCATGCCAATAGGGTCTATTTCTGCTCACAGTGTTTGACTTTGGTTACCCCTGCCTGACTGCTCAGATCTTTCTTCCCCCACCATACAGATCATAGCTGATCCTATTACATAATACACATGTATTATACACTACCAGGTATGGATGATCAGATAGTTGTGAAGTCTGGTAAAGCTGACTAGACCACTTTAGACATAAGAGATACTAAGGGAGACAGCTCTGACTAGTATAAAAAGGCTTGATGTGCCATTGAGAGCCGAGCCTCGGCTGGGGCATGACCTGGCGCCCAGCACCCCTCTTTCTTTGTCATCGTGCGAGATGGGTTGCACTTTGAGGGTACAACAAGGGGCCCCCGTTTCACTGTGTGCAAGAACTATGCATCGATAACATCTGTAACTGCAGCTAAGTATCATTCTATTCTATCTTAATTCTATTTCCTTATTTCTTGCCCGCCAATCAATCACCCGCTTACAGGGCCCCAACAGTTGAACCCCCATATTTATATCTAGATGGTAACAGAAGTGAGCATATTGTGTCTCAAGCGCTTTACATACAACATTGATGTTCATCTCCGTTTTGCTGAAGATCAGGAAGTGGGTGACTCCGAGGGGACCGGCCACCGCAACAAAATCTTTCCGGTTGTTGTTCTTGCGAGCCTGTGAAACAAAGCACATTGTGAAGGAACCGTCTGCCGACCCTATGCACAGAGGGCAGGATGGTAAACAGATCACCTGGATATGGATCCAAATAAGTATAAGCTTTAGGTCAGAGCGATACCTCTCTGGTGCCACCTACAGGAAGCAGCGTCTCTTACAGCCACATCCGACCAATTAAACAGGTCTGAAGGATTTTAAGCCAAACCATTAAAGGGGTTGTCTCACTACAAAGATCGCTGCTTTTTATGTTAAAGATTTTGTAAAAACAAGTCCCTTTGCAATATATGTCCATTAACAGTTTCCTACCTATTCCTAGATATTCCCTCTTGTATGGGCTACATCAGCTCCACAGTTCGCTATAGCTACAAACCTGTTTGATCTCTCCTGATAGGCTGCCAGCACTGGTTGCTATAGCTACAGACCTGTTTGATCTCTCCTGATAGGCTTCCAGCACTGGTTGCTATAGCTACAGACCTGTTTGATCTCTCCTGATAGGCTGCCAGCACTGGTTGCTATAGCTACAGACCTGTTGATCTCTCCTGATAGGCTGCCAGCATCTAGGTTTGCCCCATAGCTACGCAGAAGACCTGGCTTCTAGAAGCCAGTAAACACGCCCCTGAATTCAAAATTAAACCAAGAAAACAGGACTAAGGTAAGATGAATCAATGTAGTGAGACAACCCCTTTAACTTCTCCTTAAGGAAAAGTCTCTCATGTGTAGACAGTGAGTGCTGGTGCTTCAGAATAGGAGATGGTGATAGGAGGATAGTCAAGGGGTAGCCGGCTCTCTTCTGCTGTGACAGGATACGCCTCACTCATCAACCCTGTGGATCCCTAATAAACAAGCACCAGGCTCCGGGCCTAGGAGTATCCGGTGTAATTACCTTGAGCGAGGAGGCAGTAAATGGCTCCATCACTTTCCTCATATCCTGGATCAGCTGCCGCAAGTTCTTCCCGATCTGCCCGCGATGGAAGACGAATGAGTGCGGAACGTTGGAGTACTGCTCCTCAGAATTGTGAGCCGAGGCCGCCCGCAGCTTCTTCTGGTTGTTGGTCTGAAAGAGAAGAAAGATGTAAGCGACACTTTCTGGACTCCTGCAATAATACATAACAATAGAAGAAGATTGTGGAATCGAGATGTAGGGTGTGCCAGGGCTCTGTGCCGCATGGCAGTCGGAGAGAGGGCGGTGGACCTGTAGGAGATCTTGCTATTTCGCTGTGCAGACGGGATGTCCCATCTCCCACTGGAGCACCCATTAGTGGTGGAGAGGAGGTTCTACATTTAGGACATCTATTACTTTCTGAAACCATATCATGTCATAGTGACAAGTGTTGATCGAACAGTAAAATGTTAAGGCCCCGTTCACACGACGGATTTGGCCGCGGCTCTCGCGGCCGAGTCCTCGTCGGGCCGCGCCGCAAACTCGCGTCTCCCAACGCGGGTTTGCGACGCGGGCGGTGGGCATGGCCTCACCGCGGGAGGGGTATAGTTTGGGGCACGGCTTGCGCCAAGGGCTTGCCCCTATGCAAATTAAGAGCAGGGGCCAAGCCGCGGCGCTAGCCGCATCCCAGCCGCGCGGCTGCCACGCAGAGCACTCCTGTCAGAAATGACAGGAGAGTTCTTCACACGCGCGGGTCTGTCTGCGGCCCCGGAGCCACTGCCAAACCCGCGGCGTGTGAATATTAACACGGTCTCCCATAGGAAACCATGTTAATAATCTAGGCGCGATTTGGCCGCGGTTAGGGCCGCGGAAACCGCGTCGGAACCCGCGGCCATAACCGTGGCCAAATCCGTCATGTGAACTGGGCCTAAGAGCTCGAGTCACACAGTAGTGGTGTTCGTTTCGAGATCTGACTCGAACCCCATTAAAGTCAATGGGAGAAAATGTTCGGGTTAATTTTTATACCTCTACAGGTGAGGAGAAGCTGGAATTACCATTCAGTGTTAAGGATCCATTGGTATGGATGGTAATTCCAGCTTCTCCTCACCTGTATAGGTATAAAAATTAACCCGAACATTTTCTCCCATTGACTTTAATGGGGTTCGACTCGAACGCTAACATTTTACTGTTCGATCAACACTAATGGTGACACATCAGAATTTGATCACTAGGGGTCCAGGTGCTTCCCACTGATGGATAAAATGAAGGGTTAGAAGCCGAGTGTCCTTTACCTCTATTATGAGACCATGAACCACACAGCGACAACCAGAAGCACGGGGCTCAGCACCTACCCCTGCATTTCAGCGAGCAGTGAAGGTCTCCACTCCTGGATCCACTGATCAAAACTTCTGCAGGAGATTTAATCTTTAGTAAACAAAGCTACAAGTGCTCTGAGGAGTTAAAACCATTGCTCATCTGTAAAAAGCTATTCTTCTTGCCAAATCATCTGGCCCATCAAGTGACTGACTGTGCCAGCCTCAGACTGCTAGACTCCCTTCTACATCAAACCTGGGGCTGACAGTTCTACTGCACACAACTACAACTCCCATCTGTCACAGCAGTAGCAGGATGCTGGGGCTCTCTGCACACAACTACAACTCTCATCTGTCACGGCAGTAGCAGGATGCTGGGGCTCCCTGCACACAACTACAACTCTCATCTGTCACGGCAGTAGCAGGATGCTGGGGCTCCCTGCACACAACTACAACTCTCATCTGTCACGGCAGTAGCAGGATGCTGGGGCTCCCTGCACACAACTACAACTCTCATCTGTCACGGCAGTAGCAGGATGCTGTGGCTCCCTGTAACTACAACTCTCATCTGTCACGGCAGTAGCAGGAAGCTGAGGCTCCCTGTAACTACAACTCTCATCTGTCACAGCAGTCGCAGGATGCTGGGGCTCCCTATAACTACAACTCTCATCTGTCACAGCAGTTGCAGGATGCTGGGGCTCCCTATAACTACAACTCTCATCTGTCACATCAGTAGCAGGATGCTGGGGCTCCCTTTAACTACAACTCTCATCTGTCACAGCAGTAGCAGGATGCTGGGTCTCCCTGTAACTACAACTCATCTGTCACAGCAGTAGCAGGATGCTGTGGCTCCCTGTAACTACAACTCTCATCTGTCACAGCAGTAGCAGGATGCTGAGGCTCCCTGTAACTACAACTCTCATCTGTCACAGCAGTAGCAGGATGCTGGGCCCTGTAACTACAACCTCATCTTCACAGCAGTAGGACGCTGGGGCTCTCTGCACACAACTACAACTCCCATCTGTGACAGCAGTAGCAGGATGCTGGGCTCTCTGCACACAACTACAACTCTCATCTCTCACAGCAGTAGCAGGATGCTGAGGCTCCCTGTAACTACAACTCTCATCTGTCACAGCAGTAGCAGGATGCTGAGGCTCCCTGAAACTACAACTCATCTCTCACAGCAGTAGCAGGATGCTGAGGCTCCCTGTAACTACAACTCTCATCTGTCACAGCAGTAGCAGGATACGGAGGCTCCCTGTAACTACAACT
This sequence comes from Phyllomedusa bahiana, assembly GCA_025379985.1. NCBI lineage: Eukaryota > Metazoa > Chordata > Amphibia > Anura > Hylidae > Phyllomedusa > Phyllomedusa bahiana. Next base: position 23,551 of record JAODAL010025383.1, read on the forward strand.
CTCATCTGTCACAGCAGTAGCAGGATACGGAGGCTCCCTGTAACTACAACTCTCATCTGTCACAGCAGTAGCAGGATACTGAGGCTCCCTGTAACTACAACTCTCATCTGTCACAGCAGTAGCAGGATACTGAGGCTCCCTGTAACTACAACTCTCATCTGTCACAGCAGTAGCAGGATGCTGAGGCTCCCTGTAACTACAACTCTCATCTGTCACAGCAGTAGCAGGATGCTGAGGCTCCCTGTAACTACAACTCTCATCTGTCACGGCAGTAGGACGCTGGGGCTCTCTGCACACAACTACAACTCCCATCTGTCACAGTATTAGCAGGACGCCATGGATACCTGTAACTACAATTCCCATCAGTCATGGCAGTAGCACATGACTACAACTCCCAGCTGTCACTGCAGTAGTAGGACGCTTGGGCTCCCTGTGATGACTACAACTCCCATCAGTCACAGCAGGACGCTGGGTCACCCAGTAACTACAACAAACAACTGTCACCGCAGAAGCACGCTGGGGCTCTCTGCACACAACTACAACTCCCAGCTGTCACAGTATTAGCAGGACGCCATGGATACCTGTAACTACAATTCCCATCAGTCATGGCAGTAGCACATGACTACAACTCCCAGCTGTCACTGCAGTAGCAGGATGCTGGGGCTTCCTGTAATGACTACAACTCCCATCAGTCACAGCAGTAGTAGGACGCTTGGGCTCCCTGTGATGACTACAACTCCCATCAGTCACAGCAGTAGTAGGACGCTTGGGCTCCCTGTGATGACTACAACTCCCATCAGTCACAGCAGTGGTAGGACGCTGGGGCTCCCTGTACTTGTCTCAACTCTCATATCACAGCAGTGGTAGGACGCTGGGGCTCCCTGTGATGACTACAACTCCCATCAGTCACAGCAGTGATAGGACGCTGGGGCTCCCGGGTACTTCCTCCTCTGAGTCCCCCCGGTATCGGCCCAGTCCTCCCGGGTCTCACCTTTTCCTTCCCCATGCTGCGCTTCGCTCTCCTCCGGCTTTACTACACACGTGGAAGAGCAGCTCACCCACTTCCGGTTCCGCCGCCGGAAGGAAAACAAGTCCCCGTCCTGTTAGTTCCGGGATCCTATAGACCGCGCCGCTGGGTAAAAGCGAATGTTCTTTAGAATTTCCACAGAGATGTAGGTATCCACTGAGAGGGCGATAACAACCGCATGGAGAGCAGGGAGAGGGGTGACCACAGGATCCGGCTTTCAAGTGGACATTGCAGGTTACAAATGTATGAAGCTGCTGACTGGTTGCTATTGGCAACACCATCTAAAAGTTATAATAGAAAAAACCCTGTTGTCAAGGCAACGGGCAGGTATCATGCACATGTTCTAGACTGTTGCCAAGGCAACCATCCCGCTCCGTGTCAGATTGGACAAAAGACTGGGGTGCTGCATAACCCTTTAAAGTGCCAAATAATGTTTTTAATTCTCTGATAGCGTGTGACCCCCTCTGTCCCCCCCCCAAAAAAAAAACAAAGTGAGGCTCTAGACAAGATGCCCTTACCACAGACCCCAGACAAGACTCCCTAACTGTAGACCCCAGACAAGACTCCCTAAATACAGACCCCAGACCAGACTCCCAAAATGTTGACTCCCAGACAAGACTCCCTGAATACAGACCCCAGACAAGACTCCCTAAATGTAGACCCCAGACAAGACTCCCTAAATACAGACCCCAGACAAGACTCCCAAAATGTTGACCCCCAGACAATACTCCCTGAATACAGACCCCAGACAAGACTCCCTAAATACAGACCCCAGACAAGACTCCCTAAATACAGACCCCAGACAAGAATCCCAAAATGTAGACCCCAGACAAGACTCCTTAAATACAGACCCCAGACATGACTTCCTAAATGTAGACCCCAGACAGGAATCCCTAAATGTAGACCCCAGACAAGATTCCCTAAATGTAGACCCCAGACAAGACTCCCTAAATACAGACCCCAGACAAGACTCCCTAAATACATACCCCAGACAAGAATCCCGAAATGTAGACCCCCAGACAAGACTCCCTAAATACAGACCCCAGACATGACTTCCTAAATGTAGACCCCAGACAGGAATCCCTAAATGTAGACCCCAGACAAGATTCCCTAATTGTAGACCCCAGACAAGACTCCCAAAATGTAGACCCCAGACAAGACTCCCTAAATACAGACCCCAGACAAGACTCCCTAAATACATACCCCAGACAAGAATCCCGAAATGTAGACCCCCAGACAAGACTCCCTAAATACAGACCCCAGACAAGACTCCCAAAATGTTGACCCCCAGACAATACTCCCTGAATACAGACCCCAGACAAGACTCCCTAAATACAGACCCCAGACAAGACTCCCTAAATACAGACCCCAGACAAGAATCCCAAAATGTAGACCCCAGACAAGACTCCCTAAATACAGACCCCAGACAAGAATCCCAAAATGTAGACCCCAGACAAGACTCCTTAAATACAGACCCCAGACATGACTTCCTAAATGTAGACCCCAGACAGGAATCCCTAAATGTAGACCCCAGACAAGATTCCCTAAATGTAGACCCCAGACAAGACTCCCTAAATACAGACCCCAGACAAGACTCCCTAAATACATACCCCAGACAAGAATCCCGAAATGTAGACCCCCAGACAAGACTCCCTAAATACAGACCCCAGACATGACTTCCTAAATGTAGACCCCAGACAGGAATCCCTAAATGTAGACCCCAGACAAGATTCCCTAAATGTAGACCCCAGACAAGACTCCCTAATTGTAGACCCCAGACAAGACTCCTTAAATACAGACCCCAGACATGACTTCCTAAATGTAGACCCCAGACAGGAATCCCTAAATGTAGACCCCAGACCAGACTCTCTAAATACAGACCCCAGACAAGACTTCCTAAATAGAGCCCCCAGATAAGACTCCACTAATACAGACCCCCAGACAAGACTCCCGAAATGTTGACCCCAGACAAGACTCCCTGAATACAGACCACAGACAAGACTCCCTAAATACAGACCCCAGACAAGACTCCTGAAATGTAGACCCAAGACAAGACTTCCTGAATACAGACCACAGACAAGACTCCCTAAATACAGACCCCAGACATCCTAAATGTAGACCCCAGACAAGATTCCCTAAATGTAGACACCATACAAGACTTCCTAAATACAGCCCTCAGATAAGACTCCACTAATACAGACCCCAGAAAAGACTCCCTAAATACAGACCCCAGGCAAGACTTCTTAAATGTAGACCCCAGACAAGACTCCCTAAATGCAGCCCTCAGATAAGACTCCACTAATACAGACCCTAGACAAGACTCCCTAAATACAGACCCCAGACAAGACTTGCTAAATGTAGACCCCAGACAAGACTTCCTAAATACAGACCCCAGACAAGACTCCCTAAATACAGAGTGCAAACAAGACTCCCTTAATGTAGACCACAGGCAAGCCTCCCTAAATACTGACCCCAAACAAGACTCCCTAAATGTAGACCACAGACAAGACTCCCTAAATACAGACCCCAGACAAGACTCCCTAAATGTAGACCACAGACAAGCCTCCCTAAATGTAGACCACAGACAAAACTCCCTAAATACAGACCCCAGACAAGACTCCCTAAATACACACCGCAAACAAGACTCCCTAAATGTAGACCCCAGACAAGACTCCCTTAATGTAGACCACAGACAAGACTCCCTAAATGTAGACTACAGGCAAGACTCCCTAAATACAGACCCCACACAAGACTCCCTAAATCTAGATCCTAGATAAGACTCCCTAAATGTAGACCCCAGACAAGACTCCCTAAATGTAGACCCCAGACAAGACTCTCTAAATTTAGACCATATACGTACTGGCCCTCTACGAACGAGGGAGCCAGGAATACAGTAAATGAAGTATCTGGCAGCGTTCTGTAGCATGGAGCCTGTTGAGGTCACTGGGTGTAATGTCATCAGAAGGGATGGTGGCCATGGCATTCCAGTGCCAAGAAATAATAAGAAAAGCTGTGGCAGTCTGGAGAAGAAGGAAGGAGTGTTAGTTGGCTTAGCAATATGAAGCAACTGATGGCAAGACTGCAGCCACCACCGGAGACCAAGCACTGGAAAGGAGAGCACTAACAACCCTTTCAAACTAGATGTAAGGGAGGCTCTAAAATTAAAATTACTTTCATCTTAGATGTCCTTTGAATTTTGGGAACAACTAAAAATGTTTTCAAATAGATGCACAAGCTAAATACAAAAAATATAAGAAAGGTATCTATAACTAAGAACTTCAATGATGTTGATAAAGACTTAAAAATAACCAAAGATGGCAAGGAAAGTAAAAATGTACATCCTTGCCAACAAACATATACTTTCGGGGTATATCAGAAAGTCTTGTTATGGAAGTAGTGGAAGAGGGGGACCAACAGGATGAATAAAAAATGGGTGAATGCTATTACTCATTAACATGCCACTTGTTATGGAAGTAGTGGAAGAGGGGGACCAACAGGATGAATAAAAAATGGGTGAATGCTATTACTCATTAACATGCCACTTAATAATATAATACTGATCATACATAGGCTTATAAGATTGATAATGTTGATGCAGTTCTAAATGGACAGGAGGTATTCCAGGACATGTTATTACACAGCAGGTTCATCGGCATACAATATCATATGAAAGTGGAGTTACACAGAGTCAAAGCACTGCAAAATGTCTTGAAAATCAGGAACAGTCCAGCCATTATGTCCTCTTCTGCTTATTAGGCCAGCAGGAGTTTCTGTGTTATGTCTGTCTTCTGTTGTCTCTGTTTGTTTGGAGTGGTTGCATGTCAGCTGACCTGACTGCACACCTGGAGCTTGTTAGCATACTTCTTGTCTCCATAAAGCTCATTTCAGACTGACAGCCTGTGTATAGTGTACTGGTATACAGTTCTGGCTAGTCCTAAGGAAAGTCTAAAGAACTCACCCAAGATATCAGGAAGAGAATTGTGGACTTGCACAAGTCTGGATCATCCTTGGGTGCAATTTCCAGATACCTGAAGGTGCCTCATTCATCTGTACAAACAATTATACGCAAGTACTAACAAGATAGGAATGTCTAGCCATCATACCGCTTAGGAAGGAGACAGGTTCTGTATCTGAGATGAATGTGCTTTGGTCCGACGTGCATATCAACCCAAGGACAAAAGCAAAAGACCTTGTGAAGATGCTGGCGGAAGCTGGTAAGATTGTGTCATTATCCACAGTGCAAAGAGTACTGTATCAACATTGGCTGAAAGGCCACTCTGCCAGGAAGAAGCCATTACTCCAAAAGAAACATATAAAAGCCAGATTAATGTTTGCAAGTGCACAGAAACAAAGACCTACGTTTTTGGAGACATGTCCTGTGGTCTGACGAAACTAAAATTGAACCGTTTGGCCAAAATGTCCATTGTTACGTTTGGAGAAAGGGAGAAGCTTGGAAGCCTAAGAACACCATCCCAACTGTGAAACATGGGGTGGCAGCATAATGTTGTGAGGTTGTTTTGTTGCAGGAGGGACTGGTGTGCTTCACAAAATAGATGACATCATGAGGAAAAAAGATTATGTGGCAATACTGAAGTAACAACTCAACATCAGCCAGGAAGTTAAAGCTTGGGCAGAAATGTGTCTACCAAAAGGACAATGACACAAAACTAATTCCAAACTGGTTACAAAGTGCCTTAAGGATAACCAAGTCAATGTTTTGGCGTGGCCATCACAAAGCCCTGACCTCAATCCTATTGAAAATTTATGAAAAGACAGGTGCGAGCAAGGCGACCTACAACTTGGCTCAGATATACCAGGTTTTTTCTGATTTCATGTCAGATAGTAAGAAAAACATAGTAACGAGCCGGGGTAGTGGATCCACTGGACCACCGCAAGCAGTGGTACAGGCCATACCAGGGAGCGGAGTCTAAGTGGGTCCCAGTTTTCACCAGAGCCCGCCGCAAAGCGGGATGGATTTGCTGTGGCAGGATTCCAACAGGTCGCTACCCCTGATGTGACTTGCTTGCGGAGGCGGCCGAGTTGCAACGTGGTACAGAATCGGTAGACGGAGTCGTAGTCGGGAACAGGCCTGAAGGTCAGGGCAGGGAGCGAAGGTTCAAGGTCGGTAGACAAGAGCAAACGGGACTGGTACACGGAAATAGCAGAACTGGACAGAATAAGGCTTCCTCGCATAGGTAAAGGGCACTATGGATTCGGCGAGGAAAGTTCCGGGGGTGGAGCCCTTATATAGGGTCAGTGGCCGGCAAAACCAAGTACCGGCGCGCTGTCCCTTTAAATCTGACAGAGCCGGCGCGCGCCCAAAGGAGCGGGGCCGCGCGCACTGGCCAGCAGTCAGACGCGGAGAGACAGGAGTGAGGTGCGGTAAGGGGCTGTGCCCGAGGGAGCGAGTGTTCCCGCGACCCGACATACGGACCGCGCCGCCGCTTGCCTCGGGTGCCTGAAGGGGCGCAGGGGAACGAGTGCACCCGCAGCCAGTGGTGTGGGCGCTACTCGTGACAAACATGCATATGTGTCTTTTTATATAGTATATGTATATGTGTGATTTTATTTTTATTTTCTTTAAAGGGATACTCTCTCTTAAACCCTAGCCGGATTTTGGGTGTCTCCTTCCAATCAATAAGAAAATAACGTTTAGCAAAAATAGTTATCCCGAGACTGTGGAGGTCTACTGTGGGACCGGATGTTTCCTCTTGGTTGCGTGAGGTCCATGTCCTACAGCGCATGGAGGATCTTAGAAATGATTCTCGTCAATTAGCCTTACGACACCTTCAGGTCTGGGAAGATTGGTTGGTCTTCTGTCAATTCGATCTCTATCGCTCCTTCTGCTGAGGTGTCCCTGTCACCTCTCTCCTTTGCGCTTTCCTTTTGCTTGTTGGGGATAGTGACTGACTGCACCAGTTTCCCTTCTTATATTCTTGTGAGACCGACCGGGCCCTTACTTTTTGAGTTACTGTTTTTCCTTTTGTTTTTGATTATATGTTGAGTTTCAACCTATTCTGTATTAGATAATGGATGAGCCTAATTTCCAATGCTGCTTGAGAACCGATGCCGAGCTCGAATATTAGAGAGCCTGGTTATGTGGAACCTCTTATACTGGGGGACTCTCAGTTCTAGTGTACATGCTCAGCTCGACTGCACATAAATGATTATATATCGCAGTTTGTACATTGCTTCTAATGTGTCTTGCCTCTTGCTGTCGCCAATATGTCATGTATTTCTGAGATGTCTCATTGGAAAATGATCACAGTTCTTATCATATGTAATATGTTTTGGTGTCCATTTCTGTTTTCAATAAATTTCTCTTCGAATTTGAAAAAAAAAAAAAAATAATTTTTCTCTGATGGTGTTCATGGCCAAAATTTACTTAACGGAAAAAACATCCGATGTGTCAGCCACCGGAGCCGGAGGAGACACCTTACGGGAAAATCTATTCAAGATGACTGCTTGAGTAGAGACATGTGGAAGGAGTTTGGGATCCGCATCATGGGAGGAAGCCGGAGCTTGTAGGACACCGGATTGATCTTTTTGAGGACCACAAATGGCCCTAGGTAGCGGGGGCCCAATTTGTAACTGGGGATCTTCAAACTAATGTATCTAGAAGATAGCCAGACCTTATCTCCGAGAGCAAAGTACGGGGAAGGCCTACGCTGCTTATCCGCTCACAGTTTAGTCAGGGGAGAGGCCTGTTGCAAAGCTTGCCTAGTGTTGCTCCAGATGTTCCTGAGGTCACAGACCAAGGTGTCCACAGCGGGGACGTCAGAGGACTCAGCGAGCGGGAGGGGTGGGCGGGGATGAAGACCAAAGACCACAAAAAATAGAGAAGCCCCAGTTGACTCCGACTCCAACGAATTGTAGGAGAACTCAGCCCAGGGTAACTAAGTGGCCCAGTCATCCTGACGAGCCGACACGAAATGGCGTAAGTAGTTTTCCACGATCTGGTTGACTCTCTCCACCCCACTGAGGGTGGTATGCCGAGGAGAAATCCAGATTTACTTTGAACTGGGAACAGAGAGAGCTCCATAATCTGGATACAAACTGCATCCCATGATCGGACACAATATGCCAGGGGAGGCCATGCAGGCGAAAAATATGTAGAAAGAAGAGGGTAGCCAGACGAGGCGCGGAAGGTAGCCCAGGTAGCGGTACAAAGTGCGCCATCTTGGAGAAGCGATCCACAATGACCAAAATGACGGTGTTACCGGCTGACGGTGGGAGATCTGTAATAAAGTCCATCGCAATATGGGACCACGGGCGGTTAGGGATGAGCAGAGGTTGCAGCAGCCCGGCAGGCCTGAGGTGGGAGGACTTGTTGCGGGCACAGGAGACGCATGACTCAACAAAGTCCTTGACATCCTTGGCTAGATCCGGTCTCCAATAGTAGCGGGTAATCAAGTGCCCGGTCTTACGAATCCCTGGGTGACCAGCAGCTTGAGAGCAATGACCCCAGTTCAGGAATCTCTACCGAAGCGCGGGACGCACGTAGGTCTTGCCAGGGGGTACCTGCTGGAGATCCAACAGAGCTGCAGAGATCAGACGATCGGGAGGAATGATGTGGGTAGGAGGTGACTCCTCACCCAAGACGTCGGAGGCTCATGATAGGGCATCAGCTTTGATGTTTTTCTCTGCTGGCCGGAAGTGGATCACAAAATCGAACCGCAAAAAGAAGAGGGACCAGCGGGCCTGCCTGGGATTAAGGCGCTGGGCCGTCTGAAGGTACGTCAGATTCTTGTGATCCGAATAGATAGAAAACTGATGGCGAGCCCCTCCAACAGATGACGCCATTCCTCGATCGCTAACTTAATTGACAGTAACTCGCGGTCTCCAATGGTGTAATTTTTCTCGGCCGGGGAGAAGGTCTTTGAAAAAAAATCCACAAGTGACCGTCTTGCCCTTGGGGTCCCGCTGAGAAAGCACCGCCCCTGCGCCCACCGAAGATGTGTCAACCTCCAGGAAGAAAGGTTTCTCGATATCTGGGCGCGACAAGACGGGGGCAGAGGCAAATGCCGCCTTGAGCCGAGTGAACGCATCTTCGGCCGCCTGTGGCCATTTCTTCGGATTGCCAGACTTCTTCGTAAGGGCCACCAGTGTAGAGAAGTGAGGAATGAACTGACGGTAATAATTGGCAAACCCCAGGAAGCGCTGGATAGCCCGAAGGCCGACTTGGGGGAACTTGAGGCGCTAGTTGTAGAGGAGCTGATTGATGTGGTAGGTATTGCTGAAACATGGCTGGATTGGGAGGTCAACCTTCAAGGTTTTAATCTATTTAGGAAAGACAGAGCGGACAGGAGCGGAGGAGGAGTGTGTCTGTATGTAAGGAGTGATATGAAAGCAAATGTGAAAGAGGTAATAGAAGGCAGAGTAGCTAATGATGTGGAAACATTGTGGGTGGAAATACAAGGGGGGTTAATGCAGAAAATATTATTTTTGGTGTAATCTATAGACCCCCGAACATCACTGAGGAGATAGAAGAACAGGTGCATAATCAAATGGTGAGGGCAGTACAGGCAGGTACTGTGGTAATAATGGTAGACTTTAATTACCAAGGCATTGACTGGGGTCACGGTTCTGCATCAACTGAAAAGGGAAGGAAGTTCCTTAATCTGTTAGAGGATAATTTTATGGGGCAGTTTGTGGAGGAACCCACTAGAAGTGATGCTCTGTTGGATCTGGTCATTTCTAACAAAACAGAACTTGTTGGAGAGGTCACGGTTTCTGAAAATCGTGGTAACAGTGACCACAATATAATTCATTTTAGCGTAAACTGGAAAAAAAAAACAGAGCGGGAAGGCAAAAACATTTAATTTTAAAAGGGCCAAATTTTCCTTATTGAGGGAGGCAATACAGGACCTAGACTGGGAGCAGCTATTAGCAAATACTGATATAGAAGCCACATGGGAGAGCTTTAAATATACTTTGGGGAAATTTATTTCAAAATATATTCCTATGGGTAACAAGTATAGGCGACTAAAACTAAAACCAACATGGCTTCTGCCTTCTGTTAAGAGGGCAATGAACAATAAAAAAGGGCATTTAAAAAATATAAGTCAGAGGGCTCGGCATCAGCCTTTGAAAATTACAGAGAGCTTAATAAAATCTGTAAAAAAGTGATAAAAGCAGCTAAAATTCAAAATGAAAGGCAGGTGACCAAGGACAGCAAGACTAACCCCAAGAAATTCTTTAAACATATAAACGCCAAAAAGCCAAAGTCAGAGCAAGTAGGACCCTTAAAAACCTGTGATGGGGGGCTGGTCACTGGGGACCAAGAGAAGGCAGATGTACTAAAAAGGTTCTTCAGCTCAGTATATACTATCAATGAGAAAGTAGTTGATGGGGGTGGGCCAAGTGCAGATGTAGGTGGTGCTAGTCCTGTTAATACATCACCCTGCTATAATTTAATTGGCTCAGTGTAGAAAAAGTCAAAGCCAAGTTAAATAAACTGAATGTAAACATGGCTCCAGGTCCTGATTGTATACACCCAAGAGTTCTTAAAGAGCACAGCTCAGTTATCTCTGTGCCCCTGTCCCATGATCTTTAGAGATTCCCTGGTGACTGGTATACTACTAGGAGACTGGCACAAGGCAAATGTAGTTCCCATCTTCAAAAAAGGCTCCAAGTCTTGCCCAGGTAATTACAGACCAGTAAGTTTAACATCTGTTGTGGGAAAAATGAGAGGCTCATAAGGAACTATATACAGGAGTATGTTGACAAATACAATATTATTAGTGATTGCCAGCATGGATTTACTAAGGACAGAAGCTGTCAGACCATCTGATCTGTTTTTATGAAAAAGTGAGTAGAAGTTGGATAGCGGGGCAGCTGTGGTTTATTGTGTTTTTAGACTTTGCAAAGGCATTTGACACTGTCCTGCATAAGCGTTTGTTAGGTAAATTAGAATCCATTGGGTTAGAGATAAAAGTATGTAATTGGATTAAAAACTGGCTGTTGGATCTTACTCAGAGAGTGGTGGTAAATGACTCCTACTCTGAGTGGTCCCCGGTTGTGAGCGGTTTGCCGCAGGGCTCAGTATTGGGTCCTCTCTTATTTAATGTATTTATTAACGATACAGTGGAAGGGATCAATAGCACGGTTTCGATTTTTGCAGATGACACCAAGCTATGCAGGGTAGTGCAATCTATGGAAGATGCTCAAAAAATTGTAAGCAGACCTGGACCACTGAGTGCTTGGGCATCCACTTGGCAAATGGGGTTCAATGTGGATAAATTTTAAGGTTCTGCATCTGGGTAGAAAAAATTACAGGCATCATATATCCTTGGGGGAGAAAACTTGGAAAAAAATCGCTTGTTGAGAAAGTTCTGGGCATTCTTGTAGATATAGACTACAGAACAGCATGCAATGTCAATCAGCTGCCTCTAGGGCAAGTAAGTATTGGCGTGTATTAAAGAGGCATGGACTCGCGGGACAAGGATGTAATTTACCACTGTACAAAGCATTGGTGCGACCTCACTTAGAATATGCTTTTTCAGTTCTGGGCCCCAGTTTATAGAAGAGATGTAATGGAGCAGAGAGAGTGCAAAGACGAGCAACCAAACTTATAAGGGGAATGGAGCATTTTAGTTATGAGGAGTGGAGGTTAGTAGAAATTTAACTTTTTTAGTCAATTTAGGAAAATGACGGCTTCGGGGGGACATGATTAATTTATATAAAAATATAAATGGTCCGTACAAAAAGTATGGGAAAAATTATCTCAAGTGAAGTCCCCTCAAAAGACAAGGGGACATTCCTTCGACTAAGGAAAAAAAGGATTCAATCTCCAGAGGAGAAGAGAGTTTCTTCACTGTAAGAACTGTGAATCTGTGGAATAGCCTTCCTGAGGAGTGGTCACAGCAGGAACTGTAGAGAGTTTCAAGAAAGGCTTTGATACCTACCTGGAACTAAAGAATATTAATGCTTATGTAGCTATGTAAAATTCTGGATCCTGGCTGCTGGAGGCTCTGGGGTCAAAGATAGGGTCTCCACTGGAGCAGATTGGTTCTTGCCTTGTGGGTTCCAGGGCATTAACCAGTGGTGAGGCTGGGCTTAAAGTCCTTGTCTCTCTCCCTTGACCCACATTTTCCCCACCCTTGATGAACTTGATGGACAAGTGCCTTTTTTCAACCGTACTAACTATGTAACTATGGACGGGGCCACTTCAGGACGGCAGACAACTTGACCAGGTCCATGTGGAGTCCCTTGGCAGAGATAATGTATCCTAGGAAGGGCAGACTGGTCTGATGGAACTGACACTTCTCCAACTTGACATAGAGATGATTTTCTCGGAGACGGCTAAGGACCTGGCGCACATGGTGACGGTGAGACTTGGCATCCGGTGAAAAGGCCAAAATGTCATCCAGATACACAATGACGCAGGAGTATAGGAGGTCACGAAAGATCTCGTTAACGAAGCCCTGGAACACGGCAGGAGCATTGCAGAGGCCGAACGGCATAACTAGATATTCAAAATGCCCGTCTTGGGTGTTAAATGCCGTTTTCCACTCATCGCCTTCTCGGATGTGGATGAGGTTATAGGCCCTCGCGATCCAACTTGGGGAAAAAATCTTGGCCCCTCGTAGGCGGTCGAAAAAGTTCGGTGATCAGTGGCAGCGGGGGGGGGGTTGCGGTTCTTCACCGTTATCTTATTAAGGCCGCGGTAGTCAATACAGGGGCATAGCGAGCCATCTTTTTTCTCCATGAAGAAGAAGCCTGCTCCGGCTGGAGAAGAGGATTTACGAATGAAGCCCTTCCTGAGATTTTCCTCGTGTGTTCCGATCTTGGCCTTTGGGCTGGGTACTGACAATGGGTAGACCCTGCCCCGAGGAGGGCTTTTTTTAGGCAACAGGTCGATAGGACAATCGTAGGGATGGTGAGGCGGCAGGGTCTCTGCCTCCTTTTCGGAAAAGACGTCGGCAAAGTCCTGGTACTCAGCAGGCAAACCCGGCAAGGGTCTAGCAGACACAGGAGATGACGAGGTGCGCACCGGGCGAGGTGCCTCGAGACAACGGAGCCAGCAGTCCTGTCCCCAGCGAATTACTTCACCCGTTTGCCAGTCCAGTATAGGAGAATGACACTGTAGCCACGGTTGACCCAACAGGATTGCTGACGAGGAGCGAGGCAACATGTAGAAGGAAATCTTCTCACAGTGGAGTGCCCCTACACGCATAGAAACAGGCTCAGTACGGCAGCGGATGGCATCACGCAGGACCTCTCCACTGACCAAGGAAATGAGCAGAGGCTTCTCGAGGCGAACCACCGGGAGGCGAAGTTTCTATACCACCGTGGCATTAATGAAATCCCCGGCTGAACCGGAATCCAGGAAAGCAGGAAGTTGAACTTGTGTCCGGAGCTAGACATGATCTGCACCTGCATGGTCAGACGAGGAGAGGGACTACTCACACCTAGGGACGCCTCTCCCACGAAGCCTAGGTGCGCGCGTTTCCCGGATGAGGGCGAAGCGGGCAGTCCTGACGGAACTGCTTCGGACTGGCGCAATACAGGCACAGATTCTGCACGCTCCGACAGGACAGCTCCTGTTCCGAGAGGTGAGCTCGGTCCACTTGCATGGGCTCCTCGCCGGAGTGCTGGGGAAGTGGCATAGGAGGCTTTTGGAACACTGGAGCCAAGCGAGGGAGCCGACGTGGTCGAACGGAGTCACGTTCCTGGCGGAGCTCTTCCTGCCTTTCAGCGAAGTTCCATCAATACGCATGACCAGATGAATCAACTCGCTCAGAGACGCCGGGAGATCCCTTGCTGCCAGGGCATCCTTGACCCTGCAGGAGAAGCCCTTCTTGGAGGTCGCGCACAGGGCGGCCTCATTCCAGGTTAGCTCCGAGGCCAGGGTGCAAAACCTAATGGCGTAATCACCCACCGAGGAGTCCCCTTGGCGCAGTCTCAGGAGTGCGGTCTCCGCTGAAGAGGCCCGTGCTGGTTCCTCGAAAACGCCGCAGAACTCCTTGAAGAAGGCCTGCAGGTCACCCGTCACCAGATCCCCTCTGTCCTAAAGGGGTGTAGCCCAAGCCAGAGCCTTTCCTGAGAGCAGACTCAGTACGAACGCCACCTTTGACCGGACGGAAACTGATCGGCCATCAGTTCCACATGCATAGAACACTGGGTAATAAATCCCCTGCAGAGCTTCAGATCTCTGTCGAACTTCGAGGGAAATGACAGCCGGAGCTTGGGTCCCACAGGGGCAGTAGAGACAGCAGGAACTGGAACAGCCGGAGGAGGTGGCAAAGGTTATCGCTGAGAGGCGATAAGTTGCTGCATCATGGCTGTCAGCTGGTCCAACTGTTGCGCCTGTTGCGCCAGCTGTTGCGATTGCTGGGCAACGATAGACGTCAGGTCTTCCATGCTAGGCAACGGCACCTGGGCGGGATCCATGGCCGAATCCACCTGTAACGAGCCGGGGTAGTGGATCCACTGGACCACCGCAAGTGGTGGTACAGGCCACACCAGGGAGCGGAGTCTAAGTGGGTACTGGTATACACCAGAGCCTGCCGCAAAGTGGGATGGACCTGCTGTGGTGGGTTTCCACCAGGTCACTACCCCTGATGTGACTTGCTTGCAGAGGCGGCCGAGGTACAACATGGTACAGAATCGGTAGACGGAGTCGTAGTCGGGAACAGGCCAGAATGTCAGGGCAGGCAGCGAAGGTTCAAGGTCTGTAGATGACAGCAAACGGGACTGGTACACGGAAATAGCAGAACTGGACAGAATAAGGCGTCCTTGCATAGGTAAAGGGCGCTATGGATTCGGCGAGGAGTTTCGGGGGTGGAGCCATTATATAGGCTCAGCGGTCGGCAAAACCAATTACCGGCGCGCTGTCCCTTTAAATCTGACAGCGCGCCCTAAGGAGCGGTACCGCGCGCACTGGCCGGCAGTCAGATGCAGAGAGACAGGAGCGAGGTGCGTTAAGTGGCTGTGCCCGAGAGAGCGAGTGCGCCCGCGGCCCGATATACGGACCGCGGCGCCGCTTGCTTCGGGCGCCTGAAGGGGCGCAGGGGAACGAGTGCGCCCACAGCCAGTCTTTTTAGATAGTGTATGTATATATATATATAATATATTATTATAATATATATATATATATATATATATTAACACAGTTTATGAAAAAGTTGGGGCACCCCTATTAATCTAAATCATTTTTAGTTCTAAATATTTGGGTGTTTGCAACAGCCATTTCAATTTGATATATCTCATAACTAATATTGCACATTTTGTGTCAGTACAATAAACCTCATTTCAATCCAGAAATATTACTGTGTCCATCAGTTAGTAGATATATCAAATTGAAATGGCTGTTGCAAACACCCAAATATTTAGAACTAAAAATGATTAAGATTAATAGGGGTGCCCAAACTTTTTCATATGACTGTATATATATATATATATATATATATATATATAGATTTTTTTTTTTTTTTAAAGGGATACTCTCTCTTAAACCCTGGCCTGATTTTAGGTGTTTCTTATGCGTTGCTAT
Organism: Phyllomedusa bahiana; assembly: GCA_025379985.1. NCBI lineage: Eukaryota > Metazoa > Chordata > Amphibia > Anura > Hylidae > Phyllomedusa > Phyllomedusa bahiana. The sequence continues at coordinate 39,075 of JAODAL010025383.1, forward strand.
TATTTCCAGTGCACCTTTGGTTCTGACTTCAGCTTTCCTCCAGACTGCATGACTATTCCTTCTGTGTTGCATTTCGGATATCAGCAATTACCTTGGAAGACTGCTGTGGGTAAAGACCTGAGAGTTTTTTGCAGTGGAGTCCAAGCCCCCTCACAGGGTTTAGGGTGGGGACCAGGAGCTCCTTAGACTCTTCTGCTCTTAGCCATATGTCAAGTCCCATGCATAACTTAGTGGAACTAACAACTACTACTACGATCAGCAAGGCCACCCTCTTATAGCACCCTCCCTATTGCCACCTGTAACAGCCGGGTTAGTGGATCCACTGGACCCCCGCAAGCGGTGGCAACAACTGCACCAGGGAGCGGAGTCTAAGTAGGTCCCGGTTTTCACCAGAGCCCGCGGTATGGACTTGCTGCGGCGGGATTCTACCACGTCGCTACCCCTGACGCGGCGGGCTTGCAGTGAGGTACAGAATCGTGAGATGAGAACCGTAGTCGTGGGCAGGCAGGAAGGTCAGGGCAGGCGGCAGAGATTCGGAGTCAAGAAACGTAGCAAGAGGTCAGTACACGGCAGGGCAAGAACACACTTAAAGAACGCTTTTTCTAAGGCACGAGGCAACATAGATCCAGCAAGGAAGTACCGTGGATCGAACCAATATATAGGGGCAACGCCCGGCAATTAGTGAGTGCGCGGACGGGACAGGAGAGCAGTCTGGTAAGTATTCAGAGCGAGTGCACCTGCAGCTCGTCCCACGGCCAGCGGCGCTACCCGTCCCCGGCAGGAACCCCGGAGAGGGGGCACGGGTGCGCCTGCGGCCCGCGGGCCGGAGCGCCACTCCTCATTCTCCATTCCCAGACCATTAGGGCACTGCCTCTGGCATATTTAAAGGGCCAGTACACTTCACTGTGCTCTTTCCTTTACCAATGTCCTGGCATTAAAGGCCATTTAGACTCCACTCCATTTGCTTGTCTTTTCATGTTGCAGTGACCATACCTTGGTGATAAAAATATTTTTTTCTCTCTTCCAAGCGACAGCCCTTAAATTCAGGTCATTAGTATAAACCATGTACCTTGACACCTGCACTAAAAATTTCAGGTGCACAGCTGGCAGAGATTCCACATGTGGGCTAAATTCAAAAATCTACTAGTAATACTATTAACCTTAGAGGAGTTGTCTCCCTTCAGAGTTTCAGAGAATGCATGAATGAAATACTCTGTCACTTCCTGGTTCAGACTGACTCATTTGCATAAGCTCCATGCTTGTACAGCTCCTTGCTGTTATGTGCTTTCAGATGCTAATTAGATCAGATTAGCTTCTCAAACTACTAACAGGACTTCTTATCTGATCCCCAAAACAAAAGCCCTAATTACAGTTCTGTTTATTTTACATAAATCAAGCTTTTTACTGCTGAGCAGCACAGGACACTCTTGTGACCTGTGTGATGACATCACTCACTGTTATCTCATTGAACAAACAGCAGGGGGAGAATTGTTTACAGGTTGGTTACTGAGGGAACTGAAATAGCCAGGGAGGTCATAAATTCACTTGTATCTCCTTAGGGAAAACAGAGGAACAAAGCAATATATTTGGAAAATGTCTTTATTTTGTGTTCTCTACAATTTGAAAGCTATTCTTTGTAGCGAGACAACCCCTTTAACTGTCATTAAATATTCTCCTAAACCTCACCTTACAGCTATATATATATGTGTGTGTGTATATAAATACGAGGGGCTGCTGATAAGTCTTTGGCTTTACCCGGAAATAAACGAGATGGGAAAATTAAACTTTACATTTATTCCACATACTCTTTACTGATGTCAACACACTTCTTACATCAGTATTCCAAGTTCTGTAAGCTTTGCAAAAAGAAGGATTTCGGTTGTGCCTCAAACCAGTCATCTGTAGCAGCCATGGTATCAGAAATGGTGTGAAATTTGGTTCCCTTCAGGTGTTTCTTCAGGTTTGGAAACAGATGATAGTCGGAGGGAGCTATATCTGGTGAATAAGTTGGGTGGTCCACCATCTGGAAGCCTAGCTCCACCAGTTTTGCTGTGGTCGCTTTTGCAGTATGAGCGGAGGCTTTGTCTTGCAGGAATAAAATTCCTTTGGACAGCTTGCCGCTCCTTTTGGCATTCAGAGCTGCCTTTAATTGGTCCAAAAGTTCAATGTAATACCTTGCATTGATGGTGGAACCATTTTGAAGGTAGTCCACTAGCAGCATGCCCTCCTTATCCCAGAACACAGACGCCATCACTTTAGTGTCTGATTTTGCACCCTGAACTTTTTTTGGACGAGGAGAACTACTGTGCCTCCACTCTTTTGACTGCTCCTTGGTTTTAGGATCACACAAATAAATCTAGGTCTCATCTATAGGGACCAGTCGATCCAGGAAGTTCTTATCAGTCCAGAAACGCTGACAAATGGACCGGGAAGTTTTCATTCACATGCTTTTCTGATCTGTTGTCAAACATTTAGGGACCCACTTTGCAGATAGCTTCTTCATGTTCAAATGTTCATGGATAATGACACAAACACATTCATGAGAAATCCCCATAATGTTTGCTATTCCTTTAGCTGAAATTCGCCGATTCTCCAGTATAAGGTTGTGCACAGCATCGACGATCTCTGGAACAACAACCACTCTCTGTCGTCCAGGACGTTCCTCATCATTGGTGTTGAAGTGGCCCGTTTTAAATTTGGCAATCCAGTTCTTAACTGTAGAATATGAAGGGCATTGATCCCCCATTGTCCGCAACATATTACCATGAATATCCTTCAAGGACTTTCCTTGCAGAAACAAGAATTTTATCACTCTTCTGCTCTTATTTGCTGTGAATATCGCCTTAGACTCCGCCATTTTGTTTTCCCACGTGCATGGATCATTGTTGCCATAAGCTACAAACACAAAATTTGAAGACATATATTAGACACATAAGGCTTTCATGTGATGTAACATTCATTACCATAGAAACAAAAAAAGTACACAAAGCTAAAGACTTATCAGCAGCCCCTTGTGTATGTATATATATATATAGTATTGTCATAGTTGGAAGAGAACCTTTGTGGCATGCATTGGTCACTTAATAGAGCTTGGAAGTTAAGAATCCATACTCATCCCTGAAGAGTTAGGCGGATGCCAAGTTGTCCCTGGCTCTGATCCCTACTGTTTAACCCTCTCGATGCTGCAGCAACCACAGCTGCTGTATTTAAATTAATGAGGAACGGTGCTATGCACTGGTCCTTCCTCTAACAGGCCCATCCATGACGAGATTGTGCAGTGCCGAGTGGTTACCATGGTAGACGTAAGCCTAATGAGGGCTTCTGTAGCTGCCATATTGCGACAGGAAGTAATAAGAGCAGCTATCTTGGTACACCCTTTTGCATTACCTATTTAAAGGAGAACAGTGGTACATACAATTGCGCTGCCTAGTGGTCAAGTACCCTAGGGGCACTATAAGTGTAAATAAATAAAAAATATGAAAAGTTCAGAAGGCCCAAAGTTCAAAACACACCATTTTAAAAATAAAAAAAATAAGTTACACAAAATTGGTATCGACGCGTCTGGAAAAGTCCAATCTATTACAATATAATATATGATTTATCCACTGTAGAAAGAAAAAAATTCCTAGTGCAGAAACTGTGTTTTCTTTATCATTTCAGAATATTGGAATCAAAAGTGATTAAATGTTTGCTTGTGTTCCAAAATGGTACCAATAAAACGTACACTTCAGCCTGCAGAAAACAAGCCCTCACTAAGAACCATACATGGAAAAACAAAAAAGTTATTGGTCGCAAAAAATGGTGCTACAGCGCAAAGTTAGAAACTAAGAGTTTTTATTTTATAATAGTACAAAAACATAAAAAGACCTCTACATACTTGATATCACCTGAATCGTAACGACCGGCAGAATTCAGATAATCTCTATACCGAACACTAAACTTCTTAAAAAAGAAGCCCCTGCAAAAATGGCACTATTATGTTTTTTCACATTCTACTTATATAAAAAATGTTTTAGGTTTCCCAGTTCATTACATGGTGTGGCTGAGGGCACCATTAAAAAGCACATCTTAGCCTGCAAAAAACAAGTCCTCATACAACTAAGCAGACTGAAAAAAAAGTTATGGCTTTGGTAAGACAAAGAGGAAAAAATGAACACAATGAAAACTAAAAAGGCTTGGTCAAATTGGTTACATTGGTTTTCTGCTTTGGACAATCCCTACTACCATAGTTAATGGAATCTGTTGCCAATATGTAGATCACAAAGTTCCCCTATAGTGATCGACTGTCATTTGTGGGAGAAACTGTTAGGGTCCGTCCACACGGCAAGCATTTTTGATCAGGTTTTTAGATTTGAAAACCATCTGAAAACCGACTGTCAACCCTTCCTATAGACTATAATAGAAAATCCACCCAGTAGTCTACAGTGCACAGGTTTTCTACTAGGCAAACTTTCATACCACCTGCGTTCCCAAAAACTCGGAACATGCACAATCTGCACCCCGTTTTTTGGGCAGAAGATGTGCAATTCAATGGCTAAGAAGGGCGGGTGAATCAGCAAACCGTGGACTGAACTATCCCCCAAAACCATGTGACTGCTGATTGGCTTCATTCCGTTCTGAGTACAGTTCGTCAACCGTGTCACCCAGCGTCATTACAAGACCTATTCTGAATGAAAACAGGTTTTTTAGATGATGTGGATAAACTGCTTATTATTTATTGTCCTATGGTTGTCCTCTTATAAAAACAGACGTCACACATCAACAGCCATAAAACATTAATTTAAAGTCTTTTTTTATTCTTATAATACAGATTTGGTATAATCGTTCTAGCACCATATAAAACGTTTGTTTTATTTTATAAAAAATAAACAACCAAAAAAAAAATTTGCATTTTGGTCAGTAATTAGTAGCAACATGTTTAATCACGAAACAAGGTAAAACAGTGGTCGGTGGTCTATTCATTAAAAGGCAGCAGAGTCAATCACAGTACTAGCTTTCAGGAGCACATGACCTGGTGAACAACTAATCCAAAACCTCTATCTGTGAAGAGAAACTATTTTGGTTCAATTTCTTATTTTTTTTTTTGCTCCGTTGAACACTGTAGCTCGAATCTTACATCTCAGTACCAAAGGAAGTATGCACAGCCTGATTATTTAGTTAAGGTAAGGGGATATCTTCAGATTTCTAAAGACGTGGTTGATACCTCAGAGAGGATATTTTACCTACAGTCAGTGTTTTTGTGACTTGTGGCCACCTGGAATCATGAGTTGATACCTCAGAGAAGATATTATACCTACTGTCAGTGTTTCTGTGACTGGTAGCCATCTGGAAACACAAGACTGTGTTGACCCCACTACTGTCCCGATTACTTTTGGACAAGGCTTTGTGGGTCTTGAGAGCAAAAATAGATCTGAGGATTTCGGCAACACGGAGAAGTCGTTGGTTGTCGAGGAGTACGGTTATAAGGTACGTTATCGTCATTTGGTATCCTTAAAGGAATCCTACAGCTAAAATATCCATTTCATACATAAGATCGTCTTGTTTTTTAACAGACTGTACTTGCTAGCTTCTCCGAGTCACCTAAGATCCAGGAAAATAATGTGTTGGTTTTACCAGCAGGCAGATGCAGTAGATGGAAAAAATGGAACTTGCTGTTTGTTTAGCATTTTTGCTTTCCTGAGTGATGAGAAGATGTATAGAACAAAATGTTCTGGTTGAAAATGCTGGAATCCATAATATATTACCAGATTTCTTATTATAATGAATAATTTAGCTACATAAAGCTAGAGTTCTGATTTATAGTAGAGCACCATTGAAGAGGACAGAACTTGACAGCAATTTTTTGCGTGCCTATACATTCTGTCTCTCCGTTTGTTACATATATTGCATTTGTTCACATACCACTTCATAAATAAATTGTAATAAATGAATGGTTACCCATCATTGCCCAGAACCCCCATAATTTTCAGGGCGCACAAATATTTTTGGAACATACAGCCAACAATTCAATACAAACAAGGGACTCAATTGAGGTGGATATCTTGGTCTATGGTCACCACAACTGAGGAAGCACCCTTATCAACTTTTGTTTACATAAAATAACTGCCCCCAATTTATGTTTGTAACCAACAAATTCTCGTAGACAAAGTCTTGACCTTTCTCCGGAATTGTCTTAAAATATCATTGTGATCCCTCCATCAGTAGTGTGTATGGCGTACATGCTAACATTTGCACCAGGTATGTTACTAATAGTAATAATAATCAAAATCATTACTGAGCAGATGAGTAAAAATACATGCAAATTTAATACAAAGAATAAAATGCAGAAAATCACTTAATCCTATTCTATCTCACGTTACCTTTGGACATTTTTTATTCCATTTTAGTGACCAACATTGACATTTGAGGTTATGTTGTTGTGCTGCTTTTTCTGCTATGTCCCAAAGACCCTTTAATTCTAAGCTAAAGTTATGTTTGTGTGGCCTGTAGGTAACCCCATAAGAACAAACAGTTTTGAGACCACCACCCAAATGTGCAGTCAAAATGGTCTTCGGGAAATTGATCTTCTCAAAGAAGGAGGTCAATTTACTGGAATACAACGATCAGGGTGAAGATCTCAAAGGAGTGGTCTTCGGGAAGTTGATCTTCTCATAGAAGGAGGCCAATATACTGGAATACAACGATCAGGGTGAAGATCTCGAAGGAGTGGCCTTTTGGAACGGACTCAGTAAAGCACTTTTTGACCCAGATGATTGGGGTGTTACTAAGCCTAGGCTGTACCAAACACGAAGGTCTTGTCTACAGATTGAGCACCTAAAGACCTCTTTTGTGCAAATCGATTAAGAAGGTGACAGGTGATATTGCTAATTCTGTATAAACCAAATGACTCTGTGTATCAAGGTGAACATTGTCAATGTTGAAGGACACAATATGGTCAAAGGTAGCTAAGAAATCAAGATCGGAAAAACTACTTCAACAGATTCTTTGGATCCCAAGACATCATATTACGTTGGGATCTCAAGACATCATATTACATTGAACAATAATTTTATCTGGCTGAAGCATGAAGTTTATTTTGGGGAATTTTTAGAAATCTTGATCTGATGATGAAGGTCAGAGAAAATTGGCGAGGTTGACTTGAGTAAATGCTAGTGTTGTCTATAACAGTAGTGAACAAGACAAGGAAATATAATTAAATATTTTGCCTTCCTTTACCTTAATACACAGAGCCCATCTTTAAGGATTAATATAGAGTTTAAAAACTATACACAAAAATATACAGTACATTTACGTCAATAGGATTAGTGACACCAGTCCCTCGTGTGATGAGTCTCAGGAGCAATTTCTTGTACTTGAGGTAGATGTCACTAACCTATTAAACCTCTGCAAATTTGGGGTATCAAGATTGGATATACAATGTGTGTTAAAAATTATAACAACATTCGCATGGTCAGATTGGAAGGAGGCAGTATTCAGTGTATGACTGAAGACAATCAGATCACTTTATTGCAGCGAGTTCTGTGACTGGGACATCAAAAGAAACATCCTGATTGGACGATCATGCTCCAGTGCAAAACCAGGAGTGCTTCAGATTTTCGGGGGAGAGATAATCCTGTAGAGTGAGTGCAAGTAATCACATATACCAAAGATGATCGCAGTACTGTACAGTGGCCATTGTGCCGTAGACTTTTTCCACTTTAAAATATGGTGGAATGTATTCCATCCAGGTCTTCCAAGCCATAATTACTTGTACTAGAACCCTACCAGGGTGGGCCCTCACTGGAAACACAAATCTAGAATCTCCTGCAGTTAACAAATCAAAAATATATAACAAAAAAAACAAAACACATGGATGAATCTTTGTCATTGATGACCAAAGGAGGTTTCTTAGTTCGTTGGCCCATAAAAACTCAGGATCCTTGGTTTGGAAGTCTTTAATTTCTGTTTTACTTTAGCCGTTAAAACACACTGGCCCGAGCTCAAAGCCAAACTTCTGACTGCTTTCTCCAAAGTCGCTGATGGCAATGTCCCTGAGGGGTAGATGTTCCACCTTGTAGGTGTTGATCTCAAGCACCGGTTGCTCTACACCCTTACGATACTGTAAAGAGAAGAGAACATATAAGACACGATAACTGTTGGCTTTTAGGTTGACAGTTGTCATCAACTGGTAAAAAAATTCTAGAGACAATCAAATATTTAATATGGATTAAAAAAATATGGCACCCAGACTTTTAATTTTGGAAACATACAGTAAGGGTGACACGTCCCAGTACGCAAGCGTACTATTTGGTCTATTTTGCACCAAAAACACTTTTGACGCCATATTCTCGATGTAAATGAACTGTTATACACCAAAACTAGGCGCTTTATACGCCGGGCACGACACATTTTAATGCGCCTAAAAAGGCGCATTACATATAGTAGCAATGACACACTGTGCATCTCCATAATGCAATGCGCCTTTTTAGGCGCATTACATACACTGGTAATAATACGTTATGTACCTCCGTTACACAATGCGCCGCGATAGGCGCTTTACATACACTATTAATGATACTCAATGTGCCCGCAATTTGCGTAATGCGTCTTTTTAGGCGCAATGTGCCTAAAGAGGCTCATTAAGTTTACAATGCAAGGTATGCCAGACACCAGATTTTTTGGAGGATCGTACTTTCAGGCGCAGTTTAAATGCGCTTTAAAACTGCTGTGGCGCCGCCAATTTTCTGAGACATCGCCCTAAGTTATGACCATGATATTAATGCTTGAACTTGGATGGATTATTGTAAGATTTCCAAACCAGTGGTGTCCAAGGGAAATATCAGCAGACTAGGTAGCTAAAAAAAAAATAAATTTGTGATTTTCAACCCCAAGTATTTTTTAGGTAATTACACATGGTATTACAAGCTTTCTTTAGCTATCAAAACGTCATACCACCAGTGGTGTAACCAGAACTGTCCCTTCCGACCCCTTTTACAGGCTACATCCCTGCTTTCTCATGCCACATCTCTTTTAACAGGCTCCTCCGGACACCCATAAATCATAAGTGCCCCTTAGAAAAAAATCATGTTTTTATATGACAATATTCAGATTCAAAACTTTGTTAGTTTTCTGCCGATGGACCTGTGTAAGGACTTTTTATTGGCAGAATAAATGTACTTTTTCCTTGGCATTTCATTGGGGTACATAAGATTTTTTTTATCATTTTCTTTTTTTTGCCAGTCTGGATGAAAAAAAGCAATTCTGGCATGTCTTTTTTTCCCCCTAGTATTCACTATACAGATTAAATAACATAACAATTTTATAGATTGGATTATTACGGAGGCGGAAATACTTATTGTGTACATTTTTTTATACAGTGGTTTTATTATTGGAGAATTAGAGGTTTTGTGTTTGCTTTTTAGTTTTTACACTTTGTTTTTATTTATTTGCTTTTCACTATTTTTTCATCACACTATGGGACTAGGTTGTGATCGCTTGACTGCTTTTATAATACATAGCAATACATTAGTGTATTGCTATGTATCATAGTATAAATGTTACAGGTTGCCTATTAGACTGTTGTGTCCTATGCATGGAACCTGGAAGACATTTTTTGGCTTCCAGTTGCCACGGCAACTATGGACACCATGCCATCATGTTGCAGGGGTGCCCCTGGGTGACGGAGATCAATAATGACCACGTCAGCTTAGTGGTTGAACCGGCTGTTGCAGCGGGAGCCTTGCTATGCAATACAGTGCTGTCCAGAGTAGACCACCTCCAATACCTATGCCACTGATAGCTGTTTAATTAAGTCAGTGATAAAACCAAAGATTATAAGAAGCTGATTAGTTTTTATCTTAACTAAGCAAAAAAAAATTTAATTCCGTAATACCAACATTGTGATTGCATACTTACTTGACACCCATCATGTAACGCTTTTAATTGTGGTGTACGACTGTGGGAGAGTGTCTCCTCATTGTCTGCCCTTAGCTTTATCGATCGGTCATGGTTTCTCTTTGACATATCATACCATCCCACGGACTGCTGACAATTATAAGTAATGTTTTGTCGGCCAACAGCACTGAGTAGTTTTAGGAATGTCATCTGCACCACGTGGACAGGATTACCATCTGCATCGATGTACTGGAACTGTGAGAATCATACGAGAACGTGTGATGAAAATGTTCTATCAGGTAGGTAAGTAGGTAAATCTAGAAGACGCTCTAAAAGATGGAAAAGCATCAAGCAACAGAAATAATTTACCTTCTTTCCTCTTTTAAAAGTGCTGTACCAATCCCCTGGGGTTTCCTTGCTCCAGGCTGCAATTTTAATCTGGAAAGATAACAGCGATAATTGTATTGAGTCGGATTTGCAGTATTTACAAGGTTAGGAAACCAAAGAAAGAGACAATGAAAATATTAAATTACATTTTTTTTACACTTGGAAGTTTTTTGGAACATTTTTCAGACAACATCACAGCCGTACATCACATCATAACAGACAACCGAGGCTGTGGATTGGACAAGATAAAGCAATGGTATCTTGTCCCATTGAAGTGGAAAAAGACTAGATAATAATTTCAAATTATTTACAAATGCTAAGTACAGCAGAAGACCTATTTTCTCTACAGAAAGAAAGATTTTCCCATCAGGAAGAAGATCTACAGAAGATGAAGACTTTAGATTCCACCAATCTATTCTATTCTACTCTCATTTGCCGTTTTAGCCATCATCTCGAGGCAGGATCTTAACAAACCCGGCCTATCTTAAAACCGAAGTTTTACCAAGACAAAAAAGTGTGCTCATTGACCAAAATATAGGATGATGCTCCCCCACGCACAGCAATGGGTTTCCGAGAATGTCTCCGTCAGATTTCAACACTTCCTTGGCCTGCTTGGTCACCAGATTTATTAGCAATCAAACATGTATGGGACCAGCTGGGGTAACAGCTTTGATAATCTATGAGTATGTTGGATCCACAGGCCTAGCTACAACATCTGTGGGCCAATGTGCTGCAGTATGCCAGACAGAACCTATATGCCTCCATGCCTAACAGAATCACATCTTGTATCCAGGCTACAGGCAAACCAACAGGCCACCGGTCTCCACTCAATTGAATAGTTCTCCCAAATAAACTTAGGCTTAAAGGGGTTGTCTCACTACATTCACCTCAGCTCAGTCCTTTTTTCGTGGTTTAATTTTGGATTCAGGGGCATGTTTACTGGCTTTCCCTAGGCTGCAGTAGAAGCCATGTCTGTAGCTATAGCAACCAGTGCTAGCAGCCTATCATGACAGAGTAAACCGGTCTGTAGCTATAGCGACCTGTGGAGTTGATGCAGCCCATACAAGAGGGGATATCTAGGAATACATAGGACACTGTTAATGGGCACATATTGCAAAGTGACTTGTTTTTGCAAGATCTTTAACATAAAAAGCAGCGATCCTTGTAGTGAGACAACCCCTTTAATTCTCATCTGTTGTGAGCAGAGGCAAAGGACACCCTTCAGAAACGGAAGTGAACTGATGCAAACTGAAGTCAAAGTATTCATTTATTTCATGTATACTTTAAATGGATCTGTCAATAAAAAGCATAATTTGGGCGTCAGTTTTTTTCAGTGTATTTATCTTCCAAACAGAGCAGAACAACGTAGATCACAACGATAATGTGAATCCGGCCTCATCCTGTTACTTTAATATTGTGAGCACATACATGTACCATTATTACATTCTAACAGACAAAGTCTTATTTGATTCTAAGGTTATGTTCACACGGGCTAATTTCGGCGCGCATTTCGCCGCGTATTTGCGCTCTAATACGGGTGAGATGCACGCCAAAATTACGGTAATCCATAGTTCTCAGAGAGAAATACGGATTACGCCTTCCCCCCCACTCGGACAATACGATCGTCAATTGCGGCAAATACGCGCCGCGGGTAATGAATGTCAATTGGGCCGGCAGGCAGCCCCCCCACCTTCCCCCCCGATGGGGAGTACACAGGGTATTAGCGCGAGCTCCTGAAAGACACGAAGTACTGTGGCGCGTACATAGCCTAACAACTCTAGTGCCTTATTTTCTGCCAGTGAGTTTATATAGTAGTATTTTTTGGTACTGACCGACTCAAACTTTTTGTCTGGGTACAGACAAGTTTCTCCACCAGCTGTAAAATTGCAGAAGACCTTGAAAGCATCTCTGTTACAACCTTGGTTTGGATCAATCCAGTAATCACCTAAGATGAAAAAGAATATATGAAACACCTTACATAGCAAACATATTGGAATTATTTGCTTCTTTTCCGATTATCTTTGGTATTAGGACCGGACCTCTAACCCCTGATGAAGCCAGTTTAGCTGGTGAAACGTGTCGGCGAGGTCAGGCATGACGTTTTAAATTGTGATTTCTCACCTCTGTCTACAAGTGTCACCCGCTGCAGAGGGTGTCACAAGGGGGCCTTATTTGTTTTGTGTCCATTAGTTTTAGGGATGACTGCCAAGTAGGAGGCTTGGGATCCCTTACTGGAGCTAGTAAATTGCGTATATATAAGGCTTTCCTGTTAATAGGTGGTGTTCCACAGACTTGGATAATAGAAAAGTAGCTATTCCTTCCTTCAGAAGTAGAAAGGGAAAATGTTGAGGTTAGAAATCAGGTTTTTAAATAGTGCGTATAGAGGTTAAGTGTTAAACATAATACAAGTTATGTTTTAGTGTTTTATAGATAGAGACCTGATAGAGTTTAAGTTTGCCTATGGCAAAATAGCAAATATAGTGATCAAAAGTCACTCTGTTCTCTTGTGAGATTCCCAATTTTTTGGAGACTATCTGTTCACATGTGTGTCACCAGTTCTGTGTATTAGTCCATCACAGAAGCAGAAAAACAAAACTAACAGCTCCTATGAATGGCGAAAACAATGACATGGAGTGGATACCCGTTACTTCTCATAGGGTCTGTCAGGATCTATCATGGTTTCATTTATTGGGCATTGCTTCCCATCAAGTCTTATATAGTTGGAAAAAAATGGGACCACAAGTCCAAAACTAAAACCCCTACTATGTTATCCAGAAACCCCAAACTGCCCAAAAAAGGGGTAAATTTCCTTCCTAAGTTCAATATGGCAATCAGAAAAAATCCCCGGATCAACGTCCTATCTCCAGACTCTAGTGCCCATCTAGGCCCTTCTCGAACTTGGTCAACAATCACAACATCTTGTGGCAGCAAGTTCAATAGTCTCATCACTATTGTGGTACAATGATGGTTTAAAACCCTTCGTTCCCTGGGGTGCACAGGAGGGGTCTTGTATTACAGCCATGGGGTTGTCAAAATATCAGTCGATCTCTGTACTGTCCATTCATATATTTGTACACTGTAATTAGATAATTTCTAAGCCGTCTTTATTCTAAGCTGAATAACCATAAATCTGATCTAAATCCTGAATAGAGACCCCAACACAGATGTGAAAATGCCTTAAAAATTGTCTCTCTCATTATTCTGGCATCCGGCAAATATAAGTGATTTTGGTTCCTAATTGATCAAAAATGGGGAAGATTTATTCTGATTTCATGTCAGGTAGAGAGAAAAACCTGCAGATGGGGCTTTTTATATAGTGGAGGAATCTTCTGGTTTTACCGTAACATATTAATCCACATTTTACTTTTTTCTTATTACTCCCGTTTAAATCCCCCTATATTTTCCCCCAAATTTCTCCAATAACTTCCCATATCTCCCCATTTTTACCCCTATAAAACCCCCCCCCTATATCTCCCCATATTACCCATAAAAACTTTCCTATACTCCTCATATTAAATCCATTTTAACCCCACTATTTTCCCCTTTCCCATTTCCCAAAATAACCCCCCCCTATATCCCACCTTTCAATCCATATAAACCCCTATAAAAACCCCCCTATTACTCCAAAAAACCCCTCCCAAAATTTTCCTAATTACTCCCTTTTAACCTCTCCTAAATTTTTCCCCTGTTATTCCCTTTAAACCCTCCCCCATTTTTCCTCCTATTAATCCCATATAAACCCCCCCTTTTATCTCCTCCAATCTCATTTTAACCTCTCCAAAAAACCCCCCCCATCAATCCATTTAAAATCCCCCTATATCTCCTCCTATTACTCCCAAAATAACCTTCCCCCATATCCCCCTCCTATTCTCCATATAACTTACCTTTATCTCCTCCTTTTACTCCATATAAAATCCTTTCCTTTTTCTCCCCCTGTTACCCAAAATAACCTCCCCTATATCTCCCCCTATTCTCCATAACCCTCCCCTTATCTCCTGCTATTTACTCCAATTTTTTCCCCCTATATCTCCTGCTTTTCTCCTTTAAAAAAACCCCCTATATTCCCCCTTAGGACTCCATATAACCTCCTTTTAATACCTCCTAACTCTTTTTTAACCTCCCTAATTTCCTCCTTTACTCCATTTAAACCTAATTTTTCTCCCCATTAAAACCCCCCCTATTTTCTCCTCCTTTTACTTTCCTATAACCCCTATATCTCCCCCCTATTACTCCCCTTTAAAATCCCCCAAAACACCTCCCATTTTCTCCAAAAAAAAATCCCTATACTCCCCCTATTTCTCCATATTAAAACCCCCCCTATATCTCCTCCCTTTTTCTCCCCAAAAAAACCCCCCCTATATTTTCCCCCTATTACTCCATATTAAATCCCCTAAATTTTCCCTTTTAATCCATATAAAATCCCCTATATCTCCCCCTATTACTCCATATAACCTCTCCTATAAACTCCTCCTATTACCTTCCTTTTAAACTCCTCCCAATTCCCCCAAAATAATCTCCCCTAAATCTCCCCCCTAATTAAATTCCCCTAAAAACCTCACCTATATTTCCTCCTATTACCCATATTACCCCCCCTAATCCTCCTAATTTCTCCCTTAAACCTCCCCTAAAATTTTCCCCTTTTACCCTATAACCCCTCTATATCTCCTATTACTCCATATAACCTCCCCTATTCTCCTCCTTTTACTCCATAAACCCCTCCTATATCTTTCCCCCTATTATCCAAAATAACCTTCCCCCATATCTCCTCCTTTTACTCCATAAAAAACCCCCCCTATATCCCTTTTCCCATTACTCCAAAATAACTCCCTATATCTCCTCCCCATTACTACATATAAAAATCCCCCATATCTCCCCCTATTACTCCTTTTAAACTCCCCTTATCTCCCCCATATTTAATCCCATATAAAACCCCTCCAAAAATCTCCTCCCATTAACTCTCCCATATCTTTCCCATTACTCCATATAATTCCCCTATATTCCCCTATTACTCCATATAACCTCTCCTATTTCTTTCCCCCTATTACCCATATTACCTCCCCTTATCTTTCCCCCCTATTACTCCATATAACCCCCGTATTCCCTCCCTTTTTAACCCCTAAACCTCCTCAATTTTCTCCTCCATTACTCCATTTAAACTCCCCAAAATTCCTTTATTACTCCATTAACCCTTCCCCCCTAATCCTTCCTATTTTTCTCCATTTAACCCCCCATATCTCCTGCTATTACTCCCCATATAAACCCCCCCTAAATCTCCTATTTCTCCATTTTAATTTTCCCCCAATTCTCCTCCTATTACTCCCTTTTAAATTCTCCCATATCTTCCCCCTATTTCTAAAAATTTTAAAACCTCCCCCCTTTTTTAAAATTTCTCCTTTTTTACTCCAATTTTTTCCTCCCCTTTCTACTTTTCCTTTTTACCCAAAATTAATTTTAAAAATTTTTCCCCCTATTTCCCTTATTTTTTTTCTTCCTTTTTTCCATTAATCCCCCCCCCTTATTTCCCCTTTTAATCCCTTTTTTTAAATCTCCTTTTTTTCCCCCATTATCCCAAATAAAACCCATTATCTCCTCCTTTTCCCTTTTTTCATAAAATTTTCCCGGGGTATTTTATAAATTTTTCCACCCTTTTTCCAGTTTTATATTTTTGCCCCATTTCTCCTCCCATTTCCCATTTAACTTCCCTTTTTCCTCTATTCCATTACCCCCCCTTAATTTCCTCCTATTAATCCAATTTTAAACCCCCCCTATAAAAACCCCCCCCCTTTTTCTCCTTTTAACCCCCCCTATTTTTTCCCCTTTTTCTCCATTGAAAAATCCTCCCAAAAATTTTTCCTCCTTTAACCCCAAATTTTTAAACCCCCCCTTTTTTAATTTTTATCCATTATACCTTTTTCCCCCTTGGGCTCCAAAATAACCTCCCTAAAACTCCTCCTATTTCTCCATATACACCTCTCCTATATTTTTCTTTCCCTTTTTCTCCCTATAAAACTCTCCTATATCCCTCCTATTACTCCCAAAAAACCTCCCTATATCTCCCGCTATTACTCCATAAACCTCCCCTATTTTTTATCCTCCCATTTCTCCCTTTTAAAACCCTTTTCCCCATATCTTCCCCCCTTTTTACTCCATTATAACCTCCCCCATATATTCTCCTATTACCCATATAACCTTCCCCATATATCCTCCTATTACTCCATATAACCCCCCCCCTATATCTCCCGCTATTCTCCATATAACCCCCCTATATTCCCCTATACTCCATATAAACCCTTTTCCCCATATCTCCTCCTTTAATCCCCTATAACCTCCCTTATCCCTCCTATTACCCATAAAACCTCCCCTATTTTCCTTCCCATTACTCCATATAAACCCCCCCTATATTTTCCCCCCTATTTTCTCCATATAAACCTCCCTTATCTCCCCCTATCACACCATATAACCTCTCCTATATCCCCTCCTATTATTCCATATAACCTCCCTAAATTTTTTTTAATTATTAAACCCTTTTTTTTTATTCCCTTTATCTCCGCCTATTTCTCCCCTTTTAACCCCTCCTATAAATTTCCCCCTAAATTTCTCCATATAACCTCTCCCAAAACTTTCCCCCTATTACTTCATTTTAACCTTCCCCAAAATCTCCCCAAAAAACCCCTTATCTCCCCCTATTACTCCATAAACCTCTCCTATATTTTTCTCCAAATTTCTCCATATAACCTCCCTATATCTCCCCCCCTATTACCCATTTTAAACCCCCTCTTTTAAAATTTCCCCCCATTACTTCATATAACCTCTCCTATATCTCCTCCTATTACCCATATAACCTTTCCCCTTTTAAAGTCCCCCCTATTTTCTCCATAAAAACCTCTTTTTTTAAAACTCCCTCCCCATTCTTAAAATAAAACCCCCTCTATATCTCCTCCTTTATACCCATATAACCTCTCCTATATCTCCTCCTATTACTCATATAACTCTCCCTATATTTTCCTCCCATTACTTTAAAAATAACCCCCTCTATATCTCCTCCTATTACTCCATATAACCTCCGCATATCCCCCCTATTATCCCTATAACCTTCCCTATAACTCCTCCCATTATCCATAAAAACCTCTCCCTAATATTCCTCCTTTACTCCCTATAACCTCTCCTATATCCCTTCCATTACTCCCTATAACCTCCCTTTTATCTTCTATTACTCAATTTTCCTCTCCCTTTTCCCTCCATTACACCATAAAACCCCCTATATCTCCCCCTATTTTCTCCATATAAACCTTTCCCTTTTTCTCCTTTCCCATTACTCCATATTTAACCTCCCCTATACCCTCCGTTATTCCCTATAACCCCCCCTATATGTTCTCCTATTACTTTTTTATAACCTCTCCCTATATCTCCCCTATTACTCCCTAAAAACCTCGCCTATATCTCGTCCTATTACTCCCAAATAAACCCCTCTATATCCCTCCTATTACTCCATATAAAACCCCCCCTATATTCCTCCTATTACTCCATATAACCTTTCCATATTCTCCTATTTTCTCCATATAACCTCTATTTCCCCCCTATTACCTATATAACCTCCCCATATCTCCTTCCCATTTTCTCCATATAAAACCTTCTCCTTTTCCCTCCTATTACTTTCCCTATAAACCCCTTTTATCTCCTTATTACTCCCTATAACACATCAATCCACATATTTCTCTCTCCAAAACTCTTATTTTCTCCGATAACCTTGGCCCAAATTTTCCTTTAAAAAACCTTTCCTTACAAACCTTCCGGGGGGGGCCGTATTTTCAGTACTTACCATTCCCGGGATTCCGGGGGATGGGGAACCCCCCTCCCCTTGGGGGGGGGGCCCCCCCTTTTGGGGGGGGGGGGGAACGGGGTTTTTGGGGTGGGCTTGTTCTTTGGGGGGGCCCCACTGGGCCCCACCTTTTCATTTTTTGCTTTTTCCAACTCCAAACTTTAAGGATTTTCCCAAATGTGGGGATACACCTCACCATGCCAATTTACCATAAAAGTTTTGGGAGCCCCTCAAACTTCCTGCTCTCCGACAGGGCTGACGCCGTCTCTTTCTTCTCCCTTCATATGATTCATAGGGGGAAAAGGGTGTTTTTTTTTGCCCCAGGGGGTCCCCCGTTGGGGGTAAAGGGGGGTGAATCACTGTTACTTCCCAAAAAGTTTTGGGGGGTTTGTAACTAATGACATTTTTAGTCTATTTTTCTCTCCCCATTTAGGGTATGGTCACACGGCGTCTGCAATTCGTACTTCGGAAGGTAATTGTGCTGCAGGATGCCCCGAAGTACGGACTGCAACTATGGTAATTCATAGCTCTCATTGAGTACAATACGCTCTGCTATACGTCGTGTGTACATACCCTTGTTGTTATGGGAACTTTTAGATGTGTATGTTTTTATACCTGTATACCTCTGTCTGCAAGAACTATAAGTAATAGCTTCATTACTTACTGGTGGGCCAGGAGGGCCAGGTTGTCCAGGGTCTCCTCTCATACCTATCGGTCCCTGAAGAAAAAGAGTATCAATTAGCTTTAGTGACATGATTAATCATCCTACTAACAGGCTAAAATAGATTTCAGCAACCGCTAGTGTTCTTAAGTAATACTTTACATATGACTGACCTATGGCTTAACTCCTTAACGACCACCCACCGTCTTTTGGTGTCGGGCATTTCAGGTCGTTTTTCTGCAGCGACGTCTCTTGCCGAGCTGCAGAATCGGGGTTTTCGGCTCCGGGCGGGGACAGCAGCCTGAGAACGGGGCTTTTTTACCACCCTGACGCAGCGCAGCTCCTGCAAGCACCCGGGGGGGCGGGGGGGAAACCTCCGTCCCCGGTGCTTTAATTTTGATTTCTGCGCATCGTCATGCACCAATCAAAAGGGGTTTCCCCGCTCGTTTTCGGGGGATCCGAAACACCCCTGACCCCCACAGATCCCGGGAACGGCGCACAGTCAGCTCTGGGGACCTAGAGTGGCCCCAAGCTGTCGTGTTAAAGCCCTGACCCCGGGCAACTGTGTCTCTCCTGTCATACCTGTGTCAAATGACACAGATTATAATGTATTGCTATATGGGAAAATGCTAATACATTACTAATGAAAAAAAAAAAAAGTAAAAAGTTTTTCCCTTTTATGGGGTTTAAAAAAAAAAAAAAAGAAAAAAACATAAGTGTAAAAAAAAATAAAATAAAAAAACAATAAAATAAAAAAAAATATTTAATAAAAATAATTGGCATAAATACACACACAAAAAACCCTACAATATTAGGTACCACACACCGTAATAACCTTAGAATTAATCTAAAAAGTTATACAAAAAACGAAAATTTACAGACTTTTTTTTTACAAAAAAGACATGGACCCAAAGGTA